>ML835881.1:44760-86751 GCA_009831015.1 Picea engelmannii | reverse complement strand
GTTGTATACCTTGGAATGATCAGATGAAGTGATATTATGAGTCTAAATACAAATGATGAAGGGTATAATAATGGCAAAAAGTATGGGCAAAAAGGTACAATATGTGGTCCTAACAACAACTTCTTTGAAAAACAGATTTTCAACATGCGTTGTGTCACTGGTCTTCTGGCATGGGATGAAATGTGCCATCTTTGAAAATCTATCCACCACCAAAAATATGGAATCAAATCCTCTTTGTGTTCTTGTAAATCACAACACAAAATCCATGCTTATTGCATCCCAAGGCCTCTCTGGTATTGGCAATGGTTGATACAACCCATTGTTCTATCTTTTACCCTTAGCATGTTGGCAGATTCTACATCTGTTCACAAAATTTATCACTTATGTTCTCATACCTAGCCAATAATATGAGTTTCTCAACTATGCAAACATTTTATCATGGTTGAAATGTCCAGCCAATCCTTCGTTGTGATTTTCCTTCAGAAGATTATCCCTTATTGAGCATTTTGGTATGCACAACTGATGTCATCTAAAAAATAGTCCTTCCTGAATCATGTATTATGTCCACTGACTCCTATCTCTCAACACAGGGTTAGCACATGCCTCATATGCCTCCTTGAAATCTACATCATCATGATACATGTCCTTAAGGTGTTCAAACCCCAAGATCTTCACCTGGAATTTTTGCATGATCAAACATCTCCTACTTAATGCATCAGCAACCTTGTTAGCATTCCCAAAAATATGTTTTATGACAAAAGTAAAAATTTTCATAAATTCAACCCATTTTCCATGCCTCTGATTCAGTTTTTCCTATCTGGTTATGAATTGTAAAGCTTGGTTATCACTATACAAAACAAACTCTTGTGGGACAAGATAATGCCTCCATTTCTTCAAAGCTTGAATTATGGCATAAAACTCCTTGTCATATGTGGAGTATTTCTTCTTAGTCTCATTCAGCTTCTCACTGAAATAGGCAACAGGTCTGTTATCCTGACTCAAAATTGCTCCTATTGCAATTCTTCTCGCATCACATCTCACCTGAAATGTCTTTTCGAAATTCGGCAAGACCAGAATTAGTCGTTCTGTTATCTTCTCCTTTAATATATTGAATCTCTTTTCAGCCTCCTCTGTCCATTTAAAAGACTTGTGTCGCTTCTTTACTGTATCCATCATGGGTGCACAAATCCCACCAAAGTCTCTAATGAACTTCCTATAGAAGCTCGGTAATCCATGGAAGTTCCTTACCTCAAACATGCTTCTTGGTGATGGTCATTCTCTGATCTCTTTCACCTTCTCTGGATCCATCTTCCGTTCATTCGAAGAGATCATGAAACCCAAATAAATGAGTTATGTCTTCATAAAAGAGGACTTTGAAATTGATCAGCAACTTCTCCTGTTGTAGCCTCCTCATTACTAGCGTTAGGTGCCTCAAATGCTCCTCTTTAGTCCTACTAAAGATCAGTATATCATCCAGATATACAACCACGAACTTGCCAATGAAATCTTTAAAATTTTCATTCATCAACCTCATAAAAGTACTCAAGGAATTTTTTAAGAAAAAAGGCATAACCAACCACTCGTATAGACCTTCATTTATCTTAAGGGTTGTTTTCCATTCATCACCTTCTCTCATTCTAAACTGGTGATATCCACTTTTCAGATCTATCTTAGAAAAGAAATTTGTTCCACTTAAGAAATCCATTAAATCATCCATTCTTGGTAAAGGAAATCTGTACCTGATGGTGATCTTGTTTATGGTTCTAGAGTCTATGCACATTCTCCATCCTCCATATTTTTTTGGGCTCAACACAGTCGGTACTGCGCACGGACTCAAGATCTCTCTGACCAAACCTTTGTCTAGCAACTCTTGGACTTGGTCCTTCACTTCTTCATTCTCTCAAGGTGTCAATATGTACGCTGATTTGTTTGGTAGACTTTCTCCTGGTATCAAGTCGATATGATGACTGATACTCTTCATGGGTGGCAATGAGTTTGGCAGCTCATCCACCACTATATTAACAAAATTATCCAATAGCTCCTTAACTTCTTCAGGCAAATCATCCATTGATGTACTCATAAGAATGACTCTGGGCTTCCTCACCACAGCGAACTGCACCTCCTATTCTTCCTTGACTTCTTTTAGGAGTTCCTTCCCACTCATGAGAAGTATGCTTGTGTTGGCTTCCTCCTTTACTCTCTTCTCCTCTATTGGCAGCAACATATGCGTCCTACCATTCTTTTCTAATGTATATGTGTTTCTCCTCCCATCATGAATGACATTTCTATCAAACTGCCATGGTATTCCCAACAGAATATGGAATACGTCCATGGGAATTACATCGCATAGGATTTCATCTTTATATCCTCCTATTTTAATTTCAACCAAGCATTCTTTAGTGATCATTACCTGGTGTCCTTTTTGCAGCCATGAGACTTTGTATGGTTTTGGATGTCCAGTTGTTTTCAGCTCCAATTTCTCCACCATCTTTGTGGATACTAGGTTGTCATTACTCCCACTGTCAATGATCACCTTTCATACTTTATCCTTAGTCTTGCAAGTTGTCCTGAAGAGACTGTTTCTCTGCACTAGATTTTCAATTTCTACCTCCGGTTTCAAGAGAACGTTTCTCAATACTAGGGATGCTCCATCCTCTGCTCCCTCTGCTTCAACATTTCCTCGTTGGGCTTCTAAAATGTGAGCTTCTCCTCCTTCCTTCTTCTTCTCAGGGCATTCCCAAGACATGTGTAATGTCTTTCCACAGGCATAACATCTTACTCCTCCTCTGCCTCTTTCTCTAAAAGAGTTTCTTCCACCACCCTATCTTTCTCGAGAAATTCCTCCTCATTCTGAGTGATTGTGTGGTTTCTCAGCCTCATCCTTATACTGATGTGCTATGTCATGGTTAAATCCCTTGCTTTTTCTTGGGATCGAGCCTTTACCTCTTCCTCGTTGGTTCTGTTTTCTGGCCAGCTTCTCCTCTGCCTTCAGCGCAAACTAATAAGCATCCTCCACGGTTCTGACTGACATCATGTTGAGCTCGTCCTGGATCTCATATCTCAAGCCATTTATATATCTGGCGACTTTCTCTTCATCTCTCTTCTATTGTCCAGTTTTGATGTTCAGCCGGTAGAACTCCTCGATGTACTCCTTAACTGTCATCCCTTTCTATCTCAGTTTCTGCATTTTCCTGAACAAATTTATCTGATAATCTTTGGGTATGAACTTAGCCTTCAGCTTGGCTAACATTCTGTCCCAAATATTTATCCTTTGTTTTCCTTTACTTCTTCTCTCAGCTTGTAGTTCATTCCACCATAGCCCTGCATGTCCTTTTAACCTAGTGACTTCCTGTTTCACCTTCTTCTCCTCATCAATGTCTTCATAATCGAAGTGTTTGTCCATGGATCTTATCCAATCCAATAGTTCTTTAGCATCTAGGTTTCCCTCATACATGGGAACATATATTTTTCCTCTCCCTCCCAATCTGGCAACTTCTCTCAACAAACGTCCTTCTGCAACATCCTCTCCTTCACCTTCTTCAACCTCAATCTCTTCACTTTATACTTCACTGACGTATCCAGTGTTAGGTGCTCTTCTTTGCGTTGCTTCCATTGTTTCCAATCTGGCGTGAAGTTCTCACATCCCCCTCTCTGCAGCACGGTTGGCTAAAGGTACCTCTCGTCTCCTTGGCGGCATTGTGTTGACTTCTTGTCACACACAGAGAAAAACTCTGAGTTCTCTATCTCTTCCTCTTTATTTCTCCTGAAGTCTACAGACAAAGAACTTAGGCTCTGATACCACCTGGTGCAGACCCCCTATCCCTCCTGAGGGTTGTGTGATCTCTCGGTCAAGATCTTCTGGTTCGGGGCCAAAATGGATCTTCTGGTTCCAAGCTAGAACCTCCCTCTTCAAATACACAAGTCCTTCTCTGTGTTCACCTGTGCGACCAAGCGCTAGACTCACACTCTCCACTCCTTGTGACCATGGGTATGACCACAGGCTTGTCCCAAAAGGCACTCTGCATTTCACGACCCCAAGCTTTCCAATACGACAAGTCCTTGGCTCCTCCAAGTCCCGAAACTCTGATGAGGGATAACGGAGGTTAGCTCCTCCCCTTTCCCAACTCACATGATGACACACCTGTGACCACAAGCGTTACCATGAAAGCATGTCACAGTTCACCGTATCGGAACCTGTGATACAAGGCACCTAACCCCTCCAAGTCACGAACACCGAAATCTCGATGACATGAGATATACGACTCAGGTCTCTCTTGGACCAATGGCCATGATTATTTCGACATTTTGCATCTTTGCCTATGCGAAATCTTCTCGCTCCTTCACCCGGTCAAAAAAATCACAAAATATCCCCTCACTGTAGATCAATGGCTCTAGGCCTTCGAAGATCCGACGATTTGGGTCCTTTCGGGATTTCATGGGTCAAGAGTCATGACTCTTACCCTTTGTATTGGGAATCAACGGATCACTATAAAAGGGATCAACGACCTAGATCTATTTGGAATCGAAGGCCACTATTTCTCCTGAGTTTCGAGTGTTGAAAGGTCTCCCTGTTAACCTCCCCGCAACTCCACTCAATCCAACAGCTCAGGGGATTTCATGACTCTCCTCGAGAGCTCTCCACCATCCATTCAGATATTCAATATCTCCCCTCCTGGATATATGCAGTGTTAAAGCCTGTGCACCTAACTCAAATCAGATGGCCTGCGGGATTCTCCATCGTGATCCAATTCTCGACGACGTTCTTTCTTTTGAGCTTTTACTCGCTTTAGACTTAGAATATTTTCTAAGTCTTCAAAGGCTCAGCCTTCACTTCTTCTAGGAAATGGGTTCTTGGATCTCGATAACACTTTTCGACGTGTTGTTCCTCCTGAGCTTTGTCTGGTTCAGACTTCGATTTCCCACACACTCCTTGCGTCTGAGGGATTTCAATAACTCAGACCACAGTATTTCTCATAGAGAAATTCCTCCTGATTTCCTTGCGTTCCTCTCTGGCTCGATGCACACCTTGCAGAGATTCAAATGAAGAGAAACACTTGAAACTGAAACTAATAGTCATAGTTTTGTTCTCCTCTGTGGAAATTCATTCACTGGTTCATGAAAACAGAAATAACAGGAAAATCACAAGTAACATTCCCACACATGCATTTGGATCAATTTTTCCTTCTGTTCTATTCACAAGTGTCGAAACGGCTACTACCACATATTCTAATTACAATGTCTTTTTGAAGCCTTTTGGGACTTCTGCTAAGTTTCCTACTTTAAAATTTATCCTATGCTATCTTAGTCCAATCGCACTTCAGGGCCATAGTGGAAACTCCTGCTCCACTTGTGATTTTCAAAACGTGCCTCAAAGGGTAAAATTCGGTACTAGTTCAAGCGTGCCTCCAAAGGTAAATTTTGGCATTGATTTAAGGTGAATTTCAAAATCGACTGTGACTGCCAATGTTGAAGTTCTGGAAGAACTCTCATGTGTTGAGTGTTCCTGCCTTTTCGTGCTTGCCAAAAATGTTCTTGCATTAGAAAGATGTTTCAGGTGAGATGTGACATGAGTGGAGTTGCAATTGGAGCGGTCTTAAGTCAAGAAAATAGACATGTTGCATATTTCAGTGAGAATATTAATGAGGCTAAAAATAAGTACTCCACTTATGAAAAATATTTCTATGCAATAATTCAAGCCTTGAAGAAATGGAGGCACTATCTCGTACCAAAGGAGTTTGTTTTGTATAGTGATAATCAAGCTCTACAATTCATAACCAGATAGGAGAAGTTAAACCAGAGACATGCTAAGTGGATAGAGTTTATGCAAAATTTCACTTTTGTCACTAAACATATCTATGGTAATGCTAACAAGTTTGTTGATGCATTGAGTAGGAGAGTTTTAATTCTGCATGAATTTCAGGTCGGAACCTTGGGTTTTGATCACCTTAAGGAAATGTACCACAGAGATCTAGATTTTGGAGAGGCATATGAAGCATGTGTGAATCATGTACTCAGATTCAGAAGCTAGTGGGTGGAATATCTTATTCAAGATGGGTTTTTGTTCAAAGGATTCCATTTGTGCATACCAAGATGTTCGATGGGGGAGAATTTGTTGAAGGAAAAACATAGTGGAGGTCTAGCCATACATTTCGACCATGATAAAACATTTGCCAAATTAAATGGTTCATATTATTGGCCAGGTATGAGAGTAGAGGTGAATATATTTTTAAGAAAATGTAAAAATTTTCAGTATTCCAAGGGGAAGAGGAAGAACACTGGGTTGTATCAACCATTTCCTATTCCAGAGAGGCCTTGCGATGTAACAAGCATGGATTTTTTGTTGGTATTTCAAGGGACGCTAAGAGGAAGTGATTCCATATTTGTGGTAGTGGAAAGATTCTCGAAGATGGAACACTTTATCCCATGCCAGAGGACCAGTGATGCAATGCATGTTGCAAATTTATTTTTCAGAGAGGTTGTGAGACTCCATGGATTTCCCAGGAGTATAGTTTCAGACAAGGATACCAAATTTGTTGGTCATTTCTGGAGGATGTTGTGGAAAAATTTGTGGAAAGAGATATATTTTAGTTCTTCATATCATCCATAGATAGGTGGACAGACTGAAGTGGTGAATAGGATCTTAGGATATTTGTTGAGGAGTTTGGTCACTAAACACCATAGTCGTTGGGATCATATTCTAGCTCAAGCAGATTTTGCATATAATGACTCAATGAACAGAAGCACTGGGAAAAGTCCATTTCAAATAGTATATGGGATGAATCCGAGAGGAGTGTCAGATTTGAGATATCTAGGGAAGAGAGAATTTAGGAGTGTTAGAGCCGAAGACTTCGCTGCATAAATGCAGGAAATTCATAATCAGATCAAGGAGCAGTTGAATAAGAGAAGCAGTAAATACAAACACAGAGCTGATCAACATAGGAGAAAGATTGAATTTGAATTTGGAGATAACGTTATAGCACATATAAGGAAGGATAGGTTCCTGAGGGGAACATATAATAAGTTTAAATTGAAAAAGATAGGGCCATCTAAAATCTTGAGAAGATTTGGTGAAAATGCTTATGAAATAGAGCTACCAGAAGATGTGGGTATATCGTCCATATTCAACATTGCAAATTTATACCTGTACAGGGAGGATGGAGCCAAAAGATATGAATATCAAAGGAAGATACAGTGGGAGAAACATATGCCTGTAACAGAGAAGTCGCAGATGGAGAAGATCATAGACCAACAAGTTGGTAAGAAGACGAGAAGGAAAACGTATCTTGAATATTTGGTAAAGTGGAAAGGACATCCAATAGAAGATGCTAGTTGGGTTGGTGAAGTGGATATCCAAAAGCATGGAAAATTGGTGTAGAAGCTTCTGGACAGGAGTCCATGAAATTTTTCAGCCAGAGGAGTAATGATGTAGGAGCATTGCCAGCAAAGTGTGTGGAGAACATCTAGGTGCACTAAGCGCGTATTTTGAAATATTTTGAATTCCAAAGATCAGTATATTAATGTAATGTTTGACAAATCTTTTTGAGTTGTGAACATCTTAATGATCAAAGGCTGAGACATCGCATGATATTGATGGGGGAATGTATATTGCTTTAATGTGAAGGATTGCAGTACAGATCTAGAGCCTTCGCTCTTATCTGTCTGACTCAATATTTATTGTAATAAATGCTAAAGTAGTTGAGGATTTTATTTTGATAGGATAGTTGTACAATAGTTGGAGGGAAGAAATTGAAGAGTCCCTTTGTATAAATCTTTGTATGGTTACTGAGAAGAGGTTGTTGAATCTAATGTGTAGATTTCGATTGTAGTCAAGAAATGAGAGATACAAAGAAGTAATGTATGGATGTATGTTAGTTCATTTGAATGAATATAGCAGATGAATATTGTCTCAAATGTGTGTTATTGTTGTGTATATTTGAATGAGTGAATGGTAGACTTCCTTGTTTGTTTCAATTCTCTGTTATTCTTTGTTTCTGTATCCATTAATGCATTACAGGGTTCAATATGTGATTCACTGTGGAGAGTGAATAAGTTTCAATTGTTTCTCTTCTTTGAGTGAGTGAAAGGTGTGCATATCATCCGGAAGGAGTGCGTTGATGGAGTCTATTTCGACTCGTAAGATCAGAAGAGATAGCAAGAGTTTGTAGTGCAAGGAGTACATGACAAAGTTTCAAGCTCAAGATCTCAAGGGAAACTTGTGTGATTTTAGTCACAGAGGAGAGAAGTACCTGAAGTTTCCAAAATATTCAGTGGACAAGATTTGTTCCAGAGGGAGACAAATAGTTCCAAATCATCAGATCTGGGAGAACTGTGCGAAGGGTGGCTGTAAGGTGTTTCGTCACTTTGTAGTTTGGGAAATCTAGGAGAATTGCAAGTGTAGATTCGCGAAGTCCAAACTTGTGATTAGATCTCAGTCGTTAATTGCAAGAAGAGCACGTGGCAATGGATCAAGGAATCCAAAAATCAGAAGTTCGAAAGTTCATGGGAGAGATACCTAGAGTTTCGCGAAGTCACGAAAACTAAACCATAGTGGAGCCGGAAAATCCGAAGAGACATGTGGTGAGAGTCCAATAAT
Organism: Picea engelmannii; assembly: GCA_009831015.1. Lineage (NCBI taxonomy): Eukaryota > Viridiplantae > Streptophyta > Pinopsida > Pinales > Pinaceae > Picea > Picea engelmannii. Next base: position 78,158 of record ML835881.1, on the reverse strand, counting down.
TAGGAGAACTATGCTTCGAGAAAATTTTAAGGATGAGCTCGGAATATCCCCAAAGTCCAAATCACAAGGGGATACACCCACAGTCACAGTCGCGGTCACCTGGAAAAAGGGGCTTGTGTATGTATAGTGGCTTCGGGTAACTGAAAGAACCCAAAGAATCACTCTAAATTAGTGTTTTGAATGATCCAATACCAGGAGGTTGGGCAGCCCTTTGGAGGGAAGGGGGTTTGCGCCACAATGTTTAAGAGAAAACACATTGTACGGGAAGCTATTAAAATGTTATTTTTACTCATTGAAGTTTCATTACTTGGGACATATCATATATGGTGAAGGTATCATTGTGAATCCAGGGAAATTAGAGGCCATTATGGAATGGACAACACCGAAAAACATACAAAAAGTACGTAGCTTTATGGGTTTAGCAGGATATTACCGACGGTTCATCGAAGGTTTTTCAAAAATAGCAAATCCAATCATGGAATTGCAGAAGAAAAAGAAGAATTTTGTATGGACTGAGAAATATGCGGAATCATTTCAAAGGATCAAAGAGTTTTTGACGACATATTCGATATTAAAGGTTCCCGACATGGACAAAAAATTCTTAGTATGCACGGATGCATCCAAAGAAGCCTTAAGAAGATTTTTGATGCAAGATGGTCGAGTTATCGCTTACATTTCAAGGAAATTGAGAAAGCATGAAGAGAACAATGCCAAGCATGACTTGGAGTTATTAGAAATTGTTTATGCCTTGAGAGTTTGGAGACATTATCTGATTGGACGAAAAAATTGAATTAAAGACAAATCACTATGGATTGCAACATATATTTACACAGAGTGACTTGAACACGCGAAAAATGTGTTGGTCATAATTACTCAGCGAATACGACTTTGAGATTACTTATATTAAAGGAGCGTGAACAAAGTGGTAGATGTGTTGATTCAAAGACCATGCATTTTCTCGGTAATACCTCTTAAGACGAATCTTCGAAAAACTATTATAACTTTATAGATAGACGATGACTGGTACAAATAAGTTAAGGATAATATTGGATGAAATGCCATGATGGTACCGAAGTTTGAAGGTTATTATTTAGACAACAACGGATTGTTGATATTTAACAACACAATCTACATACCACCTAACGACGAATTAAGAATTTTAATCTTAAGTGAAGTTCACTGGGTAGTTTATATGGTTCATCTGGAAGTCACAAAGATGAAGGAAAACCTTAAGCCTTTATTCTTCTGGAAAGGAATGAAAGTAGGCATAGTTAGTTACATGGTGAGATGTCTAGAACGTCAGCAAGTGAAGGATGAGCATAGACATCTAGACATCCAAGAGGATTATTGTTGTAGGTGAATCCCCCTATGGACAAGTGAATTCCCTCTTGGTCTCCAGACTCCTAAGGCCAAGACAAAAAAGTGCTTAACATGGACATTGACTTCCTTTTAGATCTAATCAAGCTAATAAATGAAAGAGAAGGAGAAAGACATGTACCTTATTAGCGACATTTGTCCTTGCAAAGTCCTAGCTGAGCTTTGATCCTGAGCTCCCTGATAGGTCTTGTAAAACAAACAAAGGTACAAAAGACTTCCTACTCTACTGAGATTAGCTCAAACATAGATCCATGTACTGCAGACAAACTCATGTGGAACAAACATAAGTTTGAAAGAAACAGGCCAAACAATGATTATTAATGAGAACAATTAAAAGTACTTACAATCCTTTGGATGAAGGTGCAACAGCTTCTTCCAGTTCTCCTTGTCCAACCCCTTTGCTCAAATAATCTCCATTGATTGCTTTGATGACATCTCACTCATGAGATCATAAGTTTGATGTAATTCTAAATCTCTATTGTACCTTTCACCATGAGAAGGCCTCCTTATATAACCTTGGAGAGGCCCAACCACTTGAGATATCTTTGGGATAAGTTGAGGATTCCTCTCCTTCAGTTGAGGATCTTCCCTAAGATCATGCCTTGACCATCTATTCGAATCCAACTACCTTGAGGAATTGAGGGATTCTTCCCTTATTTTTCTCAACAAACCCAAAAATTGCTCAAAAAAGGGAAGCACTCCCCCAAAAGGGTGCACGGGGCGATCAAACACTCCCCCAAAGAGGCTCATGGAGCGCTAGCACTCCCTAACAGTGGGTAGGGGAGAGATCCTCTCCAAAATTCATTTTTAGTGGTTATTTCAATGGAAAAAGGTTTTTACTTCCTGTCAACTGATTTCTCTTCTTCCAAACTAGCCTTTGAGGTGTCTTAAGTGTCTTTGTGATGTCGTTAGAGGCACGACATGGGCAAGATGGTAGTATGATGTTTGTGACACTTGCAACACTTGTAGTCAATATGCGACACTTGCAGACAAGATGTGACACTTATAACACTTGTAATGACGACACTTGCGACACTATTGAAGTGAGTAATTTTGAGGTGTAACAGATTGCCCCCCAAAGTATGAAGTTAGAAGACAATGATGGTTGAAGTAATTTGTAGACTTTTTCGAGCAAGGGTATGGACACAGAGAAACCAGAAAAAGATGCACATAACCATCAAACAAATATTATGACATGTTTCAAAACCCAAGGTAGGCATACCTATGCTTGAGTGATAAAGACTTTTTAGGTATGGACGCCATAAAATACATTGCGGATCCATAATTGTATTGACAAAATGGTATAGCCACTGTTGTTAGGGTCCTAACCCACACATAGGTAGATCAATATATTCGTATGTAATAAAGGTCAATATTAATAAGGCCTTTCAATAAAATAGAATAAGGCAGATGTAAGAATACCTAATAGAAGCTTTCGCTTCTAGAAGGATCTTCCTCTAGATGCATCTCTTGATAGACATATTTAGTATAAATAAGGGTTGAGGGTATGAAAACCCTAGCTTGGAGATTATTGTAACAGAGCATTGCTCAACTGGAGGTTTCCCCCTCGAAGAGGCTTGTGAACATTGCTTTTTGAATCAAAGTGTTATTTTTGTTGTTGTTCTTATATCATTTATGTGTTATTGTGGAGATTATGCTGGTTATATTACTATTATTCTGCCATTTCTATCATTTTATTTTTGTTCTGCGTATTTTTTATATCGGGTATCTTGCAAGTGGTATCAGAGCACTTTCCTTGGCAGAAATTGTGGGAATTTTTTTTCAGGGTAGAGACGTATTCCATCATCTTTAAGCCACACAGATCTATCATTACGCGCATAAACCCATGGTTGAGGGATTCATACACGCAGGAAATACAAGTGGTTCTTAAGCGCACATCTATTGGCCACCCTTGTAACCCTTGTTGGTAACCCTTCGAGTGGTAGCGCATCAGACAGCACCTATGTATGGATCGGCCTAGATTTCCTAAATCCCTCTTTATATAAACCTATCGACCATTAGACTACTATAGTGTCACCGAGAACAGCACTCGGGAAGATACTCTCTAGTACCTGGGTAGTCGGATAGTACGGCTAAGGGTACGGTCTATCCTCCTTAGTTAGTGCCCTGAGATATTGGGCCAAGTATTATTGTTGGACCACACACATATATCAGAGAGCTATAGCACAGGGCAAACCCTTGTTTGTAGAACCCTTGAATACCTAACCCTTGGGGGACAGAAACATAAACAATTTTTTTCACCATTATTTGAGACCTATTCCATTGGATTCATCTCTTCGCCCTTATCACATTCATCCATATCATTTTTCGGAAAAAAAAATTACCCCGCCCGCCCCTTTTTAGTTCACCCATCCTCGTGGCCCATACCCATAGCCAAGATCTAGAAACTCACTTCAACACCTTGCAATATGATTTCCTAGAGACCCAAAAAGAAGTGAAACAACTCAATGCTAATGTTTCCTCCATCGATTCATCCATAAATACAACCATAAATACAACAATGCAGTCCTCAATGGAGGAAGTCAAACAAGAACTGACCACCCAGCTTGAATCTGTCTTTGCATCACTCTGCACCAAACTGAAGATCCCTACAGATGACCCTTTCTCTGAAGCACCTCCAAAGACTGAAGGCGAACATTCCTCCTATTCCCATACCTTTCAGCCCCATCACTTTCAACGTGACCTACGCCTTCCACGGGTTGATGTGACCAAATTTGATGGCTCGGACCCTACTAGTTGGGTAACCCAAATGGAACATTATTTCTCTTTATACGGCATCACGAATGACTTGTCCAAACTCTGGTATGGTGTTCTCCATCTAGATCAAGAATGTTGTCAATGGTGGCAATGGAGAAAACTTCCCATCAAGGGTATATTGCTTGGACCCAATTTGTGATTGATCTTTATGAACGCTTTGACACGGACACCAACCATTTGGGTCATTTGAAAAAGTTGAAACAATATGGAACAATAGAAGACTTCATAGCCGCCTTTGAGAACCTATATTTTCGAACAGAGGGCATGACTGATGCTTTCTTTCGAGAGTGTTTTATCAGTGGCCTCAAGGAAGATATTTGGGCCCATGTCCTCATGGCTCGACCCTCGAGTTGGGTGGAGGCTACTAAAAGAGATAAGGAAGCACAACAGGTTGTATCCTCTCAAAACAGAAAACCCTCCTTTATCCCTCACCCTAAACCCATCACTCCCACTACTCCCTCCACCCCATTAAAGATCCAAAAATTGACCAGGGCTGAAATGGTTGAACGCCAACTCAAAGGCCTTTGTTATAATTATGATGACAAATATTTCCCAAGCCACAAGTGTAAGGAAAAAAATATTTTTATGGCCATCTCTGAGGATATTTCGGAAGAGGATGTTGAAACTCCCCTTATGTCTGAGTCACCTGAAATCACTTACATATCCCCTCCCTCAGACCCTCCCAAAGTAGAACCCATCATTTCCCTCAATGCTCTCACTGGCTTTTCCACTCCCCAAACCCTCAAGTTAATTGGTTACATCAAGCATCGGAAGGTCATCCTTCTGGTTGATAGTGGAAGCACCCATAATTTTATTCATCGCCGCATTGCCCAAGAAACTCATTGCTACATCCATGCTATCAACAATTTCCAAATCATGATTGTCAATGGTGGTTCCATGAAATGTGGAGGGCACTGTGAAAATGTGTGTCTCCAAATCAGTGACTACCACCTCAAATCCCATATGTTCGCTATCGACATGGGTGGTGTTAGTAACATTTCTCGTCTGAAGCACAAGCGAGATCAAGTATGAAAGTGGCACAATGAGCGCCAAGCGCAGCACAGAGAAGAAGTCCTTTTCAGACTTAAAAATCAAGCGAGCGGGCGAAATGATAGTGTCAAGGGTCTGGATCCATCCATGTGAGTAGATCAACGGTTGGCGGGAAATTGAGAATAGAGAAGTTGTGCCAAAATTAACACAATAGATCGCACCCATATTGTATGCAGGGAAGAATAGCAGTTGCCCATCCAAATGACACGTGGCGTGAGATCCAGTCGCGTCGGCTTTTTGGAAGTCACGAGTTTGAGGGGAGAGAGTTTCATGGTGTTCTACATCTCGAAACCCCAAACCCCGAAAGTGCCAAAGGTGCCCAGAGTCGGGCCCGCAGTATCATGAAGCAGCCTCAACCGTTCATCCACAAGAGACACCTGGCGCACGCGATTAGGCTCCTCACCTTTTCTCCCATCACAAATTTGAAACGCAAGAAACAGCTCCATCATTCCCCAATGCATGAAATGACGAGAGTGTCTAGGACCTGGGGCCCACAGCATTGTTGGGAGAGTTCATAACCGTCAGATCCAAAGGGGCATGTGGCGCCAGATTAAGCTGTCTCAGCGTTTTTCTCATCGTGATTTCAAGAAGCAAGGATTAACTCCTTCCATTCACGAACGCTGAAAGCGCTTTGGGAATAAACATAGGGAACAGCCCGTGGTCACTTGGGAAAGAAAGGAACTATTCTAGAAGGGGCCAAAGGCACCGAGTTCAACCGCCAAAAGGATCGTCTCGATCTCCAGGTACCATCTGATACGATCTCGCTCCCGACCTTCACTTGGAGTAAATAAAGGCGAGAAGGGGTGGGTGAAACCTCTCATTGTGCATTAAGTGTAAGGTATGGAAGGTCTAGAAAGCGATCTTCTCGAGAGGGTCCTGTGTACCTAGTTCTTCAAAGAAGCCATGTCGAGTCCTCGACTAGCCAGAGGAGGTTTTCACATGCTAAATCAACATTTACTGGCTCAGCTACTCCCTCTACAGGAGCCATGCACAGCTAAGGTGGTGTCTGACAGAGAAATCCCGTTCGAATTTGGCTGAAGGGACACCGAGTCTTGGATGACCAAGGAAACCTCTGTTAGGCAATTTTCCTGAGTATATAGACTCAGTCTTTGATTTTTGTAATCCATCGATGGTTGAGAAAAGCTCCTGATTGTAAAGTTTTGATGAAGCACTGGTCACTCTGGTTAATGTATAAGGCATTTGAGATTTTATACTTTATGGATTTCAGCTTCCCTTCCATCTCTTTTTTTACTGTGTTAGAACAACTTAAAATTGGAGGATCCAGTCGAGTTGTGGCTATTATAGGATGATGTAGGTTGGATCATTGTAATAGTTGCATTGTTTCTAATCAGTTCTTGTGATTTTCTCAGCGCTGAAACGACTTGGAATTGAAGGATTCAGTCGAGTCACCCCTCAGCTCCTTGAAGCTCTAGGCCAAGAGGATCTTGGCTTCCAAGTTTTTCATCCTCAAGCTTCCGAAGGCCTATTTCCCAAGGTAGTCTTGCTCTCCCTTCTCACAAGTCTTCCTTCTACTACCCTTTAATAAATTTACTGACAGAAGTTGGATCAAGACCTCCCTTGCTTTCTACATACCAGGCCTAGTTTCCCGAGTTAAAGCTATATTTTCTTGAGTCTTTACCCATATGATCACCCCATTAAACAAATCATGACATAAAACTGATGGGCGTTGGGCTCTGCTCCTGCAAGCAATTCAAGAGTGACTTCTGACGCTAACATTTCTAGCGTCGTTGCCAGGGAAAAAGTTGAAAATTTTCCCCGGGATTCAACGACATTGAGCCTCTAATTTTGAAGGTGCCTCGGGTATCAAAGCCTTTGAATATTTCTACTGTGCACCTGGCGACTCCATTGTGACGACTCCAATGTGGTGAACCAGTTGTATTAACTGTGGATTTCAGAGGCAGGAATGCGCGGTCCCATCCATAGCTGCCTCTAGCTACATCTGAAACGGATCCAAAGGTGGTTCTCAGAAAAGGAAAGAACTCTGAAGAAGAAGCTTCCACCGCTGAAACAGGTAATCTGCCATCTCCTTCTGTAAGAACTTTGTTTTCTCCTCCTTGGTTTCTTAATAGACTTCCTTTAGAGGTTTCCCATTTCCTGAATTTTGGGAGTGTTCCTGTTGAGTTTTCCCCTCCTGATCTGGGATTGGAGGGAGAAATCCTTGTCACTCCCCTCTCCTCTGAAGTTGTACCTTGGCGTAGACCCAGGACCACAGAATATTTCCCCACTCCTGCACAAAGAGGAGCACCTGTTGAATTGAGCTCGTTAGCCTTCTCCTTAAATCCCCTCTTGTTTCCCACTCCACTTCGAGACTCACTCCCAATAGCCCCTTCGCGAACTCCTTCTCCTCCAATCTCTCCTCCACCTAATATTCCTATGGATGGTGCTAATCCCCCTCTAAATAGAATGGATGCCATATTCGCTTCCAGATATGCTCCCTTAGTTTTACCCCATCTTATGAATCCTCTCCCTACTGGAGATTACTTGAAGTATATGCCCAAGTTCACTGGGGAAGGGGATGTAACTATTGAAGAGAATATGGTTGATTTCTACAGTTATGCAGACAACCTGAACATTGAAAATGAGGATGTCTAGATGAGAGTTTCCATCCAGAGCCTAGATGGCGAGGCGAGGAAGTGGTTTAGAGGATTGGCCCCTGGATCTATTGTTGGGATCGAAGCCCTGGATAGTGCTTTCTTGAGGCAGTGGGGAGACAGAAAGGATTTCATGTATTACATGACAGATTTCGGGTCTTTGAATAATATGGAAGGAGATTCTATCTTTGACTTCTCCAAAAGATTCAATAAGATGTATAACAAAATCCCCGCCGAAATAGAGCCTTCAGAAGCCTCAGCCAAGATTTCTTATGCTAGTGCGTTTGGCCCCGATTTTTGTCTATTACTGAGAGAAAGAAGAGCTACCTCCTTAGCTCAAATGCAAGATGCGGCCATAGAAGTAGAATCCAATGTATTAGCAGCTGATAGACTGAGGAACAAGGCCGACACAGATAGGAGAAAGGGTAGAGCTGAAGCCTCAACTTCTGGCCCGACGGTGCCCCACCCTCAAGTGGATGAACTGACCAAGATGGTGAAGTCTCTGTCTACAAATATGGAGAAAATGAAGGTGGAAGGGAGGCAAGCATAAAAGGGCCATCAGAACACTGAAAACAAAGGAGGTTTCAGGAGGCCGAACAATATTAATCCTCCGACTTTGCAAAGAGAAAGGGTAAGAGACAGAGAAGACCAAAAAATTTAGGCCCCTTTTCAAAACAATTTTGTGGTCGAAGGGGAAGAAGGGGAAACAGATGAGCCAGATCCTGAAATCCATTGCTTTGAGGACACTTCTCCTTTTCCTCATCTCATTCAATCAACATACGAGGAGTCTCTCATGGACAGTCAGCTAAATGAACTGAGCAAGGATGGCAAGACTAGTGGCGGCCAAGGCAGATATGATCTGCATTCTAAGAGAAAGACAGTAGCACCCGATGTTTCTGAGTAGTCCACTAGAACAGAGAAGCCTTCTAATGAGGTAGCGGACAGTCATAGAGGTAAGAAGACCCAATCCCCCTCTCCCATGGTTCAGAGTCATGTTCCCAAAATAAGAGAAATCCCAAATCTCTCATCTTCTTTTAATTTCAAGCATGAAATTCAAAAAATCAGAATCCCTGTGCCCCTAACCGAATTGATTAAACATGAAGGGTTCAAGAAATGCTTCTCTGAGATTTTACAGTCTAAGGTCTCAAGCCTTCCCACAGACTCCATCAATTTGAAAGATGAAAAGCCTGCAGTTATTCTAGGTCCTATGGTAGAAGACAAGAATGACTCATCCCCTCCCTTCTACACTTCCTTGAACATACATGACAAGGTACTGCACAACTATTTGATGGATTCGGGGGCTTCTCACAATATCATGCCCAAAACTGTCATGGAAGAGTTAGGGATAGAAGTCACTCGAGTCTATCATGACCTCTATTGCTTTGACTCCAGAAAGGTTCAATGTCTAGGAGTTATCAAAGACCTGGTCGTGACCTTGTTTCAGTTGCCCATGAAAAGTGTGGTCATGGATATTGTAGTGGCCGATGTCCCCCCCAAGTTCGGTATGTTGTTGTCAATATCTTGGATAAAAACACTGGGGGGAACCTTGCAAATGGACCTCACATATGCTACTATCCCAGTGTTTGGAGGAGAGCATAGAAGACTATACAGAGAAGCCTAATTGGCCTATATAATCAGTGACGAAGCCAATCCTACCAACCATCCCATTTTTGCATTAGACACTGATTTAGGTTCTAGTTTGCTACAACTCACCCATGCTCCCAAGCCCCCTCTCAAGCTCAGAAAATAGCCCACCATTTTCCATAGGTTTTCTTTCTCCATCACCCCCGTCTGGAAAATGTTCTTTGATGGAGCCTCTTCCAGGGAAGGTGCTGGTGCTGAGGTATTTTTTGTATCACCTACTCAGGAAACCATATCTCTGTCATACAAACTAGAATTTGAAGCTACCAACAATGTGGCAGAGTATGAAGCTCTTGTTCTGGGACTAAGAGCTGCAAGGGAAATGGGAATTCAGGAGGTAGTTGTGTTCGGTGATGAAGAGTTGGTGGTCCAACAGGTCAGAAACATTTATCAGGCTAAGCGTCCTCGACTCATAAGCTACAGAAATGAGGTATGGGACCTAATTGACATTTTCTTCTCAGCATTTAACATTTCTTTCATCCCAAGAGAGGAGAACACAGCGGCAGATTCCTTGGCTACATTAGCAGGCAATTTCAAAGTACCCTTGCCACCCAAATTCAAATATGATGTGGAAGTAAAATATAGGCCCTCCATACCGGACAATGTCAAACATTGGAAGGTATTCAAGGATGATCTCGAGATCAAGAAATTCTTGGAGACTTTCAAAGAATTTTCAGAGATGCATATTGACCAAGATTCTGTCTCTGAGGAAGGGCTTGATGGGGGTGAGTTGTTGAGTAAAATAGCAAAGCGTGACATTGTGCAGCTGCCCAGCAATCATATTCCAAGAGGACGGGTTCCTTTGGAAAGGATTTTTGATAGAAATGATGTGTCATTAAAAGGGGAGACCTCAGAGGATGACACTTGTACTATTCAGTGCAACATTGGGACCGAGAGTGAGCCCAAGTTTGTCAAATTGTCAAGAAGTATGACAAAGGAGCAGAGGTCCGAATACATTGGACTTTTGAGGGAATTTGCTGATGTGTTTTCCTAAACCTACAAAGACCTCAAAACATATGACATTTATGTCATCGAGCATAAAATCCCATTAAAAGAGGAGGCAAATCCATTTAGGAAGAATTTGAGACAGATCAATCCTATGTTGTTGCCTATCATGGAGAGGGAAGTGAAGAAGCTACTTCAAGATTAGATCATTGTACCACTGAGATATTCAGAGTGGGTAGCCAACATGGTGCCAGTAAGGAAAAAGAACGGAGAGATCCGACTCTATGTAGACTTCAGAAACCTGAACAGGAGCTCACGAAAGGATAAATACCCCTTACCAAAGATGGAACATATACTATAGAGGGTAACAGGAGCTTCTAGGATGTCCATGATTGATGCTTTCTCTGGCTACAATCAAGTCTTTGTTCTGCCTGAGGACAGGGAAAAAACAGCATTCACTACTCCATGGGGCACATTCATGTATGCCAAGATGCAATTTGGATTAATGAATGTAGGAGCAACGTTCTAACGTGCCATGGACATAGATTTCATCGAGAAAAAGGATAAATTTGTGGTCGTCTATCTGGATGACATCACAGTATTTTCAAAATCTCATAAAGAACATCGTTGTCATCTCAGGAAGGTTTTTCTGAAATGTAGGAATTTTGGCATTTCATTAAACCCCAAGAAATATTTGTTCGCCATGCAGGAGGGGAAGTTACTAGGCCACATAGTATCAGTGGAAGGAGTCAGGATTGACCCTAGAAAAGTGGAGGCAATACAAGCCTTATCAATCACGAGGTCCAAGAAGGAGGTCCAATCCTTCCTTGGTAAGATTAATTTTCTGAGGAGGTTTGTGCCTAACTTTGTTGAGGAGGTAAAACTTATAACAGCCATGTTGAGGAAAGAAAATGAAGTAAGGTGGACTTCTGAATCGCGACATTCCTTTGAGAAAATAAAGAAGGCCCTGACAGAAGCCCCTGTTCTTATTAGCCCCGACTACTCAAAGGATTTCCTTATTTTCTCCTTTGCCTCACCTGACACGGTGGCTGCTATTTTGTTATAGACAAATAAGGGTGGACTTGATCAGCCCATCGCCTACTTCAGCCGAGAATTGAGGGATGTCAAAGCCAGGTATGACACTATGGAGAAGCAGGCCTATGCCCTGGTAAAGGCTCTCAAGGCATTTAGAGTCTATGTCCTGCAGTCAAAAATCATCGCTTATGTCCCCTCAGCTGTTGTTAAAGACATTCTTATCCAGCCTGAAATAGACGGGAGAAGGAGTAAGTGGATAGCCAGGACTCTGGAATTTGACCTGGAAATAAAGCCTACCAAATTGATCAAAGGTCAGGGTTTAGCCAAGTTGTTGGATGAAGCCAATTTCCAAGCTTTGGGGATAAATTTCATCAACGAATGCTCAGGAATTCGGCAGGGTCAGCCATCTGAAAGAGACCCTCAAAAGGAGCCCCCATTAGCTCGATGTCCTTGGTATAAGGATGTCATATACTTTCTGTAAGAGTTGCGACCTCTAGACGGCCTGCAAAGAAACAAAGCAAGAGATCTGAAGCTCAAGGAAATCAGGTATTGCCTTATTAATCAAATTTTATATTGGAAAGACCCCCTAGGGGTGCCTTTAAAATGCATGAGTTCACAAGAGGCCGACAGGATCATGGTTGAATTTCACAATGGCCTATGTGGAGGGCACCATTTCTGGAAGGCCATAGTCCAAAAAATTCTCAGAGTCGGGTACTACTAGCCTACCTTATTTGTTGATGTCCACGGAGGAGTTAGAGCCTGTATCCAATGTCAAATATTTGTAGGAAAACAACAGCTCAAGTCTCTGCCTTTACATCCTGTAGTTGTTTCAGGACCTTTCCAGCAATGGGGCCTAGATTTTATTGGAGAAATCCACCCTGCTTCTAATGGGCATCATAGATGGATCCTGACTGCCACAGACTTCTTTACCAAGTGGATTGAAGCTATCCCCACCAAGAGTGCTTCCCACAAGGTAATTATTGGATTCCTGGAAGACCTTATCACAAGATTTGGTTGCCCATGAAAGATTGTTACAGATAATGCAACCTCATTCAAGGCCAAACCATTGGTCAGGTTCTGTGAGCGATTGGGAATCAAGCTGATTCACTCCACTCCGTACTATCCCCAAGGAAATGGTTTAGCAGAATCCACCAACAAAAGTCTCATAAGGATCATCAAAAGATTATTGGAGGACAACAAAAAGGCTTGGAATTCAAAGATGAAATTCTCTTTATAGGTCGATCGGGTGACTACAAAGAGATCTATAGGCATCTCCCCTTTCCAGTTAGTTTATGGAGCAGAAGTTGTCTTCCCTTCTCAGCTGGCCATTCCTGTAGTGAAATTCTTCCAGGATTATCAAGAGGAGCCCAATGACATGGTTAGAAGGATTCATCAACTGGTAGAAGTCAAGTAGGCCAGAGAGTAGGTAATAGACAGAATTCAGGATCATCAGCAAAGGATCAAGCAGGTTTTCGATAAGGGGGCCAAGAAGGAAGAATTTCAGATAGGAGACCTGGTGCTGAAATGGGACGCTCCTAAACAAGACAAGGGAAAGCACGGCAAATTTGAAGCCCTGTGGATCGGCCCCTTCAAAATCTCTGAAGTTTTCTCAAATAACACTTACAGGTTGTAGGATTTGGAGGGTGAAGAAGTTTTCAGCAGCCCAGTAAATGGGCATTTTCTTAAAAAAAAATTTGTCTGAGCCTTCAGTGGCTCCTATGTTTTGTAAATATTGTCCTTTCTGTTCTTTGTTTTTACTTTTATTGTTTCAGCTTAGTAAGTGACTCCATATCCCAATAGCAAGGCACTGGAACTAAAAAATGAGTCCTTAGAGCATCACAGGGATGAATCTATCCCCCATGGAGCCTAATGTTAGTAACATTTCTCATCTTAAGCACAAGAGCGATCAGGTCTGCAAGTGGCATGATGAGCGTCGAGCGCAGCACACAGAAGAAGTCCTTTTTGGACTTAAAAATCAAGCGAGCGGGCGAAATTATAGTGTCAATGGTCCGGATCCATCCATGTGAGAAGCTCAACGGTTGGCGGGAAATCATGAATAGAGAAGTTGCACCGAAATTAACACAATAGATCGCGTCCATATTGTATGCAAGGAAGAATAGCAGCTACCCATCCAAACGACACGTGGCACGAGATCCAGTCGCATCGGCTTTTCGGCAGTCACGAGTTTGAGGGGCAAGAGTTTCATGGTGTTCTACATCTAGAAACCTAGAACCCCAAAAGCATCGAAGGTGCCCAGAGTCGGGCCTGCAGTATCGTGAAGTAGCCTCAGTCGTTCATCCACAAGAGACACCTGGTGCGTGCGATTAGGCTCCTTGCCTTTTCATCCATCGCAGCTTCGAAACACAAGAAACAGCTCCATCATTCCCCTATGCGTGAAATGATGAGAGCGTCCAGGACCTAGGGCCCACAACATTGTCAGGAGAGTTTAGAATCGTCAGATCCAGAGGGATGCGTGGCGCCAGATTAAGCCGTCTCAATGTTTCTCTCATCGCGATTTCAAGAAGCAAGGATTAACTCCCTCCATTCACGAACGTCGAAAGAACTTTGGGAATAAACACGGGGTCATAGCCCGTGGTCACTTGGGAAAGAAAGGAACTGTGCTGAAAGGGGCCAAAGGCACCGAGTCCAGTCGTCGAAAGGATCGTCTCGATCTCCAGGTACCATCTGATACGATCCCGCTCTCGACCTTCGCTTGGAGTAAATAAAGGCGAGAAGGGGTGGGTGAAACCTCTCCTCGTGCATTAAGTGTAAGGTATGGAAGGTCTAGCAAGTGGTCTACTCGAGAGGGTCCCGTGTACCCAGTTCTTCAAAGAAGACATGTCGAGTCCTTGACTAGCTAGAGGAGGTCTGCACACGCTAAATCAACATTTACTGGCTCAGCTACTCCCCCTGCAGGAGCCATGCACAGTTAAGGTGGCATCTGACAGAGAAAGATCGTTTGAATTTGGTTGAAGGGACACCGAGTCTTGGATGACCAAGGACACCTCTGTTAGGTGATTTTCCTGAGTATATAGACTCAGTCTTTGATTTTTGTAATCCATCGATGGTTGAGCAAAGCTCCCGATTGTAAAGTTTTGATGAAGTGTTGGTCACTCTAGTTAATTTATAAGGCATTTGAGATTTCTTACTTTATGGATGTTAGCTTCCCTTCCATCTCTTTGTTTACTGTGTTAGAACAACTTGGAATTGGAGGATCCAGTCGAGTTGTGGTTGTTATAGGATGATGTAGGTTGGATCACTGTAATAGTTGCATTGTTTCTAATCAGTTCTTATGATTTTCTCAGCGCTGAAACGACTTGGAATTGAAGGATTCAGTTGAGTCACCCCTCATCTCCTTGAAGATATGGACCAAGAGGATCTTGGATTCCAATTTTTTCATCCTCAAGCTTTTGAAGGCCTGTTGCCTGAGGAAGTCTTTCTCACCCTTGTCACAAGTCTTCCTTATACCACCCTTTAATCAATTTACTAACAGAAGTTGGATCAAGACCTCCCTTGCTTTCTACATACCAGGCCCAATTTCCCGAGTTAAATCTATATTTTCTTAAGTCTTTACCCATCTGATGACCCCATTAAACAAATCATGACATAAAAATGATGGGCGTTGGGCTCTGCTCCTGCAAGCAATCCAGGAGTGACTTCTGACGCTAACAGGTGGTTGTGACATTGTGTTGGGTGCAGACTGGCTAAGAACTTTGGGTCCCATTCTCATGGATTTTAAGTCATTAACCATGCAATTCGACCAGGAAGGCCACCAATATAAATTCCAAGGCATCATTGATGGTTCACTTGAGGTCATTAGTTCCCATTGCATGGAAAAGCTGCTCAAAAAAGGTCATTCTGGTGTCATTTCCCAACTCCATGCCATACAAGCAACAGAGACACCCCCGGTACCGCATGACCTCCAAGCCCTCCTTTCTAAACATCAAATGGTATTTTCCACTCCCAAAGGAATCCCTCCTTCCCGTGGTGTTCATGATCATTCCATTCCCCTTGTACCTGAAATCCTTCCTCCCAATATCCGTCCATATCGCCACCCCTTCTCACAAAAAAATGAAATTGAGAAAATGGTCCAGTAACTCCTTAATGCAGGTGTTATCTGTCCTATTACGAGCCCTTACTCTTCTCCTATAGTCATGGTCCTAAAGAAAGAAGGTTCTTCGAGAATGTGTCCTGACTTCCGTGCCCTCAACAAACTGACCATTAAAGACAAATTTCCCATTCTTGTCATTGATGACCTCCTGGATGAATTGAGTGACACCCAATTATTTACTAAACTTGATCTTCACTTGGGCTATCACCAGATACGTATGAAAGAGGCAGACATTCCCAAGATGGACTTTCGTACTCATGAGGGCCACTATGAGTTTTTGGTCATGCCCTTTGGCTTTTGTAATGCCCCCTCCACCTTCCAAATCCTCATGAATCATGTCTTTCGTCCCTTTCTTCGTCATTTTGTCTTAGTTTTCTTTGATGATATCCTCATCTATAGAAAAACCTGGACAGACCATCTTGATCATGTGGATCAAGTTCTCCATCTACTCTCTCGGCATCAACTTTTCCTGAAACAGTCTAAATGTTCTTTTGGTGCCTCATAAGTAGAATACTTGGGTCATCTGGTTGGCAAGGATGGCATCAAGGTGGACCCGAAAAAGATTGAAGCTATGCAAGAATGGCCACACACAAAGAATCTCAAACACTTGCATGGATTTATGGGCTTAACTGGGTATTATCGCAAGTTTGTTAAGAACTACAGAAATATTGCAGCACCTCTCACTACTGTCCTCAAAAAGAACTCTTTCACTTGGACTCCAACTGCTGCTCAAGCTTTTCAAACCTTGAAAACAGCCATGTGCACCACTCCAGTTATGGCCCTTCCTAATTTCACAAAGACCTTTGTGTTGGAATGTGATGCCTCAGGGAAAGGAATTGGCATGTTCCTTATGCAAGAGGGTCGACCTTTGGCCTTCACCAGCAAGCAAATGTCTGAAAGGAATCTGGGAAAACCCATTTATGAAAAGGAAATGTTGGCTATTTTGCATGCCATTGATCTGTGGCGCCCTTATCTCTTGGGGAAACACTTCCAAATTAAGACCGACCATCAAAGCCTCAAGTAATTTCTGTAACAACGCATTTCCTCCATGAAGCAACAAAAATGGGTGACTAAGCTCTTTGGATATGATTATGAGATCAATTACAAGAAGGGTAAAGACAATGTAGTGGCAGATGCACTGTCCCAAAAATATGAAGAAGAAGGATCCCTTTTTCTCTTTCCTTCATTGTACCCGATTGGCTCCAAGCTATGCACCAAGAATGACTTCAAGATCCCAAAAGTTCGCATCTGATCCAGCAATTGCAAACCAAGGCTCCAACTCCCCCAGGGTACTCTTGGCTCTAGGATGAGCTCCGATACAAAGGTCGTTTGTATTTAAGTAAACAATCAAAGTTTAAATCCACGGTACTTTCTGAGCTTCATGATACACCCACAGCGGGGCACTACCAAAACAAATGACAGGGTCAAACGTTCTTTTTCTGGGATGGTATGAAATAGGACATCCGTAATTTTGTCACTGAATGTGAGGTGTGTCAACACAACAAGGGAGAAACAGTCAAATCTCTAGGCACACTACAACCACTTCCGATTCCACCTGCTATTTGGAAGGATATCTCTATGGAATTTATTACTGGCTTACCCAAATCAGGCAATAAATCAGTTATAATGGTGGTTGTGGATCACCTTTCCAAGTATGCTCATTTCTGCACTCTTCAACACCCATTTATTGCATCCATGGTGGCTTAAATTTTCATGGACCAGGTCTTCAAGCTTCATGGCATACCACACTCTATTGTTTATGATCATGACCCAACTTTCACAAGCAATTTTTGGCAAGAACTGTTTAAGCTAGAAGGCACCCAATTGCATCTCAGCTCAACTTATCATCCCCCAACTGATGGTCAAATGTAAGTTGTCAACAAGTGTTTGGAAACATATTTGAGGTGTTTTTCCTATGAAAAACAACATCAGTAGGGTCGATGGTTACCCCTAGCCAAATGGTGGTACAACACTTCCTACCATATAGCTACTTGCATGACTCCTTTTGAAGCGGTATATGGACAAAAGCCACCTTCAGTTATCTCATACTTATCAGGTACCTTGAAGGTCTAGGTGGTCAACCAAACACTTACAGTTCAAGAGGATATTCTTCGTACCCTTAAAGAGAACTTGGTCATGGCACAGAATCGCATGAAGCAGCAAGCAGATCAAGGTCGCTCTAAACGTCAATTTACAGAAGGGGATCAGATGTTTCTGCGACTGCAACCATATAAGCAAACTTCCCTCAAGGCAGAGAATTGTCAGAAGCTAGGCCGAGAATTGTCAGAAGCTAGCGCCCAAATTTTATGGTCCTTATACAGTTCTCAAGCATGGGGGACAAGTCACATATCAGTTAGTTCTGCCCAGTCAATCGAATCTACATCCTATTTTTCATGTTTCATGCTTAAAGAAGGTGATTGGAACTAGGTGAAAAATTCAAACCAACCTTCCAGAGTTAGATAAAGAAGGATCCATTTGGCTACAATCATAAGCAGTTTTGGACCAGCATGAGTGTCGCCTACGTCAAAGAACCATCAAGGAAGTGTTAGTCCAGTGGAAAGATATGACTCCAGCAAATGCCACTTGGGAACTAGCTACCATTCTGCAGTAGTTTCCACATCTCAAGCCTTGAGGACAAGGTTGTTTTTAAGGGGGCGGACATGTTAGGGTCCTAACATGCACATAGGTAGATCAATATATTCGAATGTAATATAGGTCAATATTAATAAGGCCTTTCAATAAAATAGAATAAGGCAGATGTAAGAAGACCTAATAGAAGCTTCCGCTTCTAGAAGGATCTTCCTCTAGATGTTTTTCTTGATAGACATATTTAGTATAAATAAGGGTCGAGGGTATGAAAACCCTATCTTGGAGATTATTGTAATAGAGCGCTGCTCGACTGGAGGTTTCCCCCTCAAAGAGGCCTATGAACATTGCTTTCTGAATCAAAGTGTTATTTTTGTTGTTGTTCTTATATCATTTATGTGTTATTGTGGAGATTATGCTGGTTATATTACTGTTATTCTGCCATTTCTAGCATTTTATTTCTATTCTGCATATTTATTATATCTGGTATCTTGCAACTGTAGATACAATGTGGATCTATACTCCTATGACCTAAACTGATCATAGCCACAAAGAATACACAGTGGATCTATGAGACGACAAGACATAGCCACGACCAATACAAAGTGGATCTATGTAACAGTATATATGTCATAGTTCAAAAGAATTCCTTCACAACATGGGAAAAGTATACATAAGAGTGAAAACTCAACCCAGGGTCTTCTTACCGATCCTGATGTAGTACGAATCTAACCATGTGAATAGATGTCCTGATGTCGAACATGGCAGAAACCACTTGATTACCAGTCAATGATGTAAACCATTAATAAGTGTGAGGGAGATCATCATTGATGTCAATGATTCCCAAGGTACTCTAGTACATTCCAATGAATTTGAATGGATGAGCTAAGTTCAAACATCCATGGAATCACTCGATCAGGGGTCAATGATGTAAACCCACTGTCGGACACGAGGAGGCCTGCCATTGAGGCATGCAGGTCCCAAGGTACTAACTAGTTTCTAAGTCTAGTTCTTGGATAATGTGTTGAAGTCGACATGAATAGACTCATCAAAGGAGGGCCTTGATGTATCCCCCATAAATGACATGAAACTGACACATAGATGTAATTGGTAGATCAAATGAACATGGACTGACACGGGTATTGAAACAAGATATTTGTGATGGTTGAATCTCAAGGCAGATACTTCCCTTGAACACTGAGGCACGACAATAGAAACTTGACATGTACCAAAAAAAGATAATGTAGTGGATACGGTGACTTTCGTCGGGTGACCCAAAGGAGTAATAGAATCTCAGAGGATTCGCTCAGTGCAGAGGTTCAATGGATTACAATGCGTGAAAAGACAAAGTGTCGTGTTCAAGGGAAACCATAAGAGTTACTTCTAGTGTTCTCAAAAACTGCTCATCTTACTTCTTTCAATTTTTCCCCCATCCAGATAGACGAGTTTTTATCGGATAAATTGGTAGGTGCGGACACTAACTGATCTCCCTAGATCCACCTAGATCTAGAACAAAATAGACCAAAACATGACACTTTCCTTAAGTTTTAAATATTGAATTTACTAACTAAAGAGGGATAGGTGACATACTGTTTAAATGTCGCTTCCTCTCGCCATCTCCATCCTAGATCCATTCCAACACTCATACAATGATGAACCTGCAAAAGAACGCAACCAACCAAAGTGATAGTAATAACATGAACTCAATATAAACCTATGTATGTGATCAAGGAATCATACAATAAAACACAACAAGCTTTATAGGAAAGAATCATATTATTGTATCATATTAAATGTGAAAGAGAGATTACAACAATGGCCTTGATGTCATAAGGTCCCTTCCAACTGTCCTTCATTCCCCACACACTTCCACTCCAAGAATTCTAAAAGCATAGATCTGATAATATTCACAATCTATCTTGACAAAGGCAAAACTCAAAGATACTCCAACCAAGCTAATAATTCCAAGCCAAATCCAACTTAGCCCTTCTCCATGAGAGCTCCTCTCCTTTTATAATCTGAAGAGGATAAGGTGAGGAGGTTAGGATGATCCCACTAAATAATGAAAGAGAGTAAGATCCAAACCATTCGAATGTCACCTAACCATGGAAGTTTCTCCTTCTAGAAGATTCGAGAAAACGCTTGTTTTTCCCATGTGTAAGCATTCTCGCACCCTGCCTATAGACTATGGACTCCTTGCTACCTAGCTATGATGCAGCCTATGAGAATCAGGAATTCTCTCACCCTAGCTATAATTCATCCTACGAACTTCCTTTTTTATAGGGTTTTTACAAAGGAAAATGCAACTTCTTTTCTCAGAAAAAGTTATTCTCCCTTCTTTCTTCGGGAACTCAGGCCACTGACCCCTCTGAAGACTAAAGATAGGTTTACATCATTAGAAGTCATAGGAATGATGAAAATAATGTGTAACACGAGTACCTATTTTTAATTTAATGAGCTCGAGGAGGGTAACACATGCTCGATATAACTCACCTTCGGTAAGTTCCTCTTTCTTTGTTTAGCGAACTGGAAGAAGTAAGGGTTCGATCCCGTATGGACCCTTCAATGTATGATTGTTTAATGAGTCAAAAGAAGGCAAACTCGATATTTTTTCATATTTAGAGAGTCTGAAAACAACTTAAAGATGACTCCAATGTTGTCCTTTTCCGTAATGTTAGTCTCGCGAGGCCGAAAAAGAGATAAATTATCACTCGAAAGATGCCCTTTCAAACCTTTTAACGAGTGGGAAAGGAAGCAAGATCACTCAGCAATCTTTTCATGTTTAGAGAGTTTGAAAAGAGCTCAAATATGACTCCAAGGGGTTCCTTTTTCGTTTAACCATGCAGGTCTGAAAAAGAGATAAAATTTTACCTGGTTGCATTCTCATGTTTTTTCGACCACAAGAGAGAACTAAGAATAAGCTCGGTATGCCCCCATCTTGAAATCTAGTGGCTTCACTCTAGAATGATCATCAAAGGCTAGAGACATTTCCTCCAATCTTCAATTCATTCACCGACGTTGAAGTTGTCACCAATTTCTCTTCTAGATGGAGAAAAAGGATAAGAGTGGATGAAATGAAGGTTCAAAAGAGGTGACTGTTTCATTTTTTTAACAAGATTGACACAGGAAAAGAACTATGCTCAGGGCCCTAGGTTGAATCCCCAAATTTTTGTTTCATTTTTTAACAAGCTTGCTACAGAGAGGGAAAAACTGTGCTCATGAACTCTATTTCATTTTTTAACGATCTTTCCACAGAGAAGAGAAACTATGCTCGTGGACTCTTCTTGATCATGACTTCCAAGAGAATAATTCTTTGGAAGGACACCATGTCAAGGGACAAAAATCGGTCATGGCTTCCAAGATATCTTCACTGGATGGAAGAAAATCACTCTGGAAGGAACACATGTCGAGGGTCACGACAGGGGTAAGGAGATCAGGCTCCAATATCCCTACCAAAGAGATCACCATGTCAACTACCGAATCCAAATCATCGAAAGTTGAAGGCATGGGAGATGATGGAAAATCGACATTAGGAGGGGAGATAGATTGTATATTTGCCTAAATTTATTCATGAGTGGAAAGAAAAGAGGATCAATGATGGTTATTATCCTGAGGTATCTCTTCGATGCTCAACATTTCCATAATAGATTCATCAAAGGGAAAAATTGGGGAAATATAGTCGATCGCAAACGACAAGGAACTTAACTATGATGGAATCGAGTAACTATCGGGTGCCAATAAATGTTGGTCATCCGATGAGGGAGAAGTGGATTGGATAGAAACATATGATGTTTCAGCTGGACTAAGTGGCACGGTGTCACCTAGTGCATCGAATTCTAACGGACTAGGTACAATCCAAGGGTCAGATGATTCCAAAGATTGATAATCCACAGTCGAAATTATATCGACGGTGGCAATATGATGTGTATTCAGTCGAAGTGGTATAGGGAAGGTACCCATGAGCCTAGAATATTTTAGTAATCCAACACCAATGCTTTCATACGTGATCTTGTGGTCTCCCAAGAAAGAAATGTTGTTGGTAGCGGGAGTGCGAGCATCGGTCGTGCAGAAATCCAACTGATCAACAGTGAAAATTTTTCCCTGATGAGGAAATTGTACACATCAAAAGATCGATGAGGCAATGTCAATCATAGCATAAAACCAACTTCTCCCAAGTAACAAGTTGTAATCGAGGGGAGCATCAACCACCTCGACATCAACAGTGACAGTTTTTCCACCCAATTGGATGGGCAGGGACTGTAAAAGCCCATGGGGATGAAAACCTCACCCATCCAAGGCGTGTAATATCATCGGTGATTTTTTAAGTGTGGGTGATTTTAAACCTTTCCAACATGCTAAATATATGACACAAGTTGAGGCTCCCTCATCCAGAATAGTTCGATGGATTTGTTGATTTTGAACAACAACATCAACTTGGAAATCAAGTTGGTGGGAGAGTCAATACACATAATTTTCCAGGTTAAACATGATATGGTTGGACGACTCAGGATCAACAGTGCCAATAGCAGACAAGAGAGTTCTACGTTGACTGGGGCAATGTTGTAGAACTTCTAACACAGACATAGCACATGGTGCTTGAGCCAAATCTTCAACTATGTTGTGGTTTTGGGTGGCACGTGAACTAGGATTAAAGTTAGATTTGTGGATAGTGCTCTTAGGAGGGCATAAGATAGAGTCAAACATATGTTTCTCAATCTAAAGTGGTCCAAACAGAGGATTAACTGATGGAGGACTAACGAAGGATGGTGATGGATCTGGTAAAGTACGAATACCATTAGTGTATTTTCCTTTGTCAGGGTTACCTGGTGTGTCATATGTCTTAGAGAGAGTGGTCAAATTAATCACATTAAACATATAAATATGTTCACTCTTCGAGGCCTCATCATGAGGATGGCTAGAACTTCCCCCAGGAGAGGGGGTTTGAGAAACCATGGATTTTTGTTGTGGAAAAGGTTGAGTAAGCACAGTGGGTTGTGAATTTCCCTGAAAAAGTTTGGCCACTTCATTGCGATGTGGGCAGTCTCGAGTGTAGTGATCATCACCACAAATGATACACGGAAATTTCAGTTTCCATTGTGGTTTCTTTTCGGTAGCAGGTGTCTGATCTTGATTTTTTGGTTATTCATTGTTATTAGTATTTTTTGATTTATTTTTTGTCTTCTTCTTACCTCTGAATTGTTGTGAAGGGGCATATTGAACTGTATTCACCTTAGATATCTGATTTTGAGGGGAGGTAGAGGAGAGTGTGGTCAATTGGGGAGTAGATTGAGTTTTGACAGAACCAATAACACCATCTACATGAGATGAGGATGACGGCTTGGATGGATCAGTATTATCTTGAGCAACATTCATAAACAAATCATACAAAGTACCAGATTGTGAATAAACCAAATCTAAGTACTGATCCCGAGCAATGGTTTCTTCCTCGGTGACCACACCACCCATAGCGATATCATGAGAAATCGGGGGTAAAAGTGATTTAGTAAACCACTCCACCAATAATGTGTTAGGAATGATTACTTTGATCATCCTTCATCATCATCTCCACTCATAAATATGGTCAGAGATATTAACGGAGTCAGTTTGATGAAGGGAGGTCAATATTTCAGTACCCGTCTCGTAGTGAATAGGTATTTGAAAGTGCATGAGGAAAGACATGGCAAGGGAGTTAAAATCATGAAAAGAAGCATGTGGTAGTTCAATATACCACTTTGGTGCTGAGCCCATAAGTGTTCATTGGAAAAGATGAAAATGTATAGAATCGTCCATGAGGGAGTTTGGTGAACACCATAAATGGAAAGTCATCACATGGTTATTTTGATCTTCACCATATTTTCCGTCAAATTTTGAAATATCAGAAGGAAGTTTAGCTGGAATAACTGGCCAAACCAGTGAATGAAAAATAGGATCATTAGTTAACCAAGACAAGTCTGGGAGATCAAGAGTCACAAGGAAAGGTAGTTGTCGGTTAATTTGCGGATGATACTGGTGTGGCATGGGAACACCAGTAGGACCATAAACTGGGTTAGGTGGATAGTTGTAACAGTAGGTCCTCCAACATATGGTTTTTGTTGACCAGGATAAACAGGATTTGATGATGGTTGAGAAACATTTGCATAACCCGGTGGGTTCTGAGCATTATAAGCTTGGTGATTTGCTTGCCCATAAAGAGGATGAACATTGTGCCCCTGAGGAGGGTAAGGAGTATATCCCAAAGGTGGATACATATTAGACCAATGGGGAGGATAAGGTTGTTGTCCTTGAGGGATCCAGGTGGTGTTTGGGATATCGCCCAGATAAGGTTGTCCATAAGATGGTTCGGAAGGAAAAGGATTTGATACTCCTCCTTGTGGGTTATGATAAGAGTTCCCCCCAACATGGGGTTGGGTAAATGTGCCTTCAGAAGATACCCTTGAGGATTGTGAAGGGTTTCCAGCAGACGAAGTTTTCCCCCCTACTAGTGATGGATTAACAATCAGGGTATGACTGGAAAAGGGAGGTTGCCCTCCGAGAAGAACATGAAAAGGGGGTTGTCCCCTAGGATGGGTAGGCCCACCATAGGATGGTGGTCTTCCAGGAGGAACAGGTCCACTAGATCATGGTTACCCTCCAGTTGATTGTATTTTTTTGGCAAGGGTCTGCATTCTCGAGTGAAAAGATGTCCCAACATGATCGTGTGAAACATGTGGAGTTGTAGAGTGAAAGTTTGTAAAAGTAGGGGTAGGGATCAAAGTGCCTTGGGAATAAGTATAGGTTATGAGTCCAGCATTAGGATAGACTTGTGTTGACCCAACAATAGGGTTAATGACCTGATCGATGGGGTGATTCATCGTTTGACCAGATGGCCCACTTTCAACAGGAGGGTCATGAGGATTAAAGGGTTGTTGAAAGGATTCAAAATTCTCATAGAGATTGTGTCCTGGTGAAGTCCTCCATATAGAAAGAGAAGGTGTGGGATTTGTATCTACTGCAGTGGTAGGATGAACAAGATTCCTATACTTATCATCAAAGGTTGGTTCTGTGGATCCCATATATGTGTCGGTAAAATCTCTCTCAGGTAACTGTGATACCTCTTCTTCTATGACATTCCCAAGGGAGTCTAAATGAAGAAAAAGTGGTTTGAGAGGGGTTTCCAACATATATGTAGTGCGAGGAGTGGGATTCTCAACCATAACCAAAGCACCTTCTGAATTTTCTAATGGAGGAATAACAACACTCCCAGCGTCGGATTGATTTTCTACCTCTCCACAGTAGTTTTCTTCTGGAGGGTTAGGAGGTAAGGGTTGGTAGCCTTTCAGAGGCAACCCTTGCATCCTACATGATTGGCGAAGAACTTAATCATCTACAGGCTCAATTTTGGAGAATAACAGTACACGCTGAAAATGTAAGGCCAACTAACAAAAATAAATAGCATACGCTAATAAA
Source organism: Picea engelmannii (assembly GCA_009831015.1). Classification (NCBI taxonomy): domain Eukaryota; kingdom Viridiplantae; phylum Streptophyta; class Pinopsida; order Pinales; family Pinaceae; genus Picea; species Picea engelmannii. Next base: position 52,577 of record ML835881.1, on the reverse strand, counting down.
ATCTAGGGATCAAAACCAAGCAAACAAAACTTCTCTCGATGATCATACTAGTTGGTGATGAAATCCAACATCTCGTGATCAATTCAAGAAGGGGCTAGGATATGGTGGAAGAGTTACAATGGCGACCTGCTTAACGAACTTTCACCTTGGTGCAAGATTCCACGCAGTAATTTTGGATTTACCCTCCAAGGAGCCCGAGTGATTTTGACCAATGTCTATCCCAGGTACAGTGAGACTTCCCTTCATTGTCACCTCATGTAAGTACCTAAGGATTATATCAACTATGGACACCAACTCGCAGTCAACTCCTGGGTGGGTACAGTCGACAGTCTGATCCAAACGTATGGGCAAGATAACAAGTTTGAAATCAACTTGAGAGGCTCCCACACATAATTGTGGGTATACCTTCAAGTGACCCCCAATATACGATCCGACCACTACAAACAGTTGAACCATAGAGGGATAATATCTATAACTCACCCGAATGCGACCTCGTGCATAACCCCTGTGTGAGAGGGGGATCCCAGAAATCCTATACGACAATTGAATTTGACTCTCCCTATCTCAGGATGCTAATGTTCATTTTGAAAAAATTTGGAGAGTTGTACTCACAGCCTAATCCAAAGTTCTAATCCTAGTCTAATGTTGGTGGAAGACCCTAGAAACAAAAATGTTTTAGATAAATTTTAATTAGCGATAATTTTATGGCTATGCTTACTCAAAGGGTGTATGAGAATGAAACTGATGGTATGATAAATCAATTCCCAAAAATGCACAAGAAGATGATAAGCAATTGTTTCTTTCAATGAATGCCTATTTAAGGGAAGGAGAAAAGTTGTTTTCAGTATCAAACACTAAGATGCAATGTCCTCATACAAGTGTTTCTCAATCAAATCCAATGCAATGCTAAAAATTTTAGAAATACCTTCTAACATCCAAACCAATCACTAAAATATGTCCTTTTTCTTGTATGTGAATGATAATCAGATGTAAAACTTCTAAACATCAATCAAAGTTCGGGATTAAACAATGAGAAGCAAACCTCACACAAAACAAAAAATACACTCTCATTGTGAGATAGACAAGAAGGACAAAGATAACCAAATTACAAACAAGAACCAAAAACCTCAAATAAAAGAGAAATGATGAAAAATTGCCCTCAAATATCAAATTAAAAGGCTCACAGACCTTTGGATTTCCTCACAAAAGTTTTCACTCAGTCATATAAAGGAGAAGAAAGTAGCAAGTTAACTCTAGGTCAGCAAAGACAAAGAGTGGCTTCAAAGCAAGGAAAGAAAAATTCAAAATCCCAAACAGAAGAGGATGAATTCTTAGAAATAAGGTGTTTGAAAGCTAATAGCAAGATGGACTAAGAGTATGAGGCCCTGAACAAATGCCAAAACTAATAAATAGCTTTAGGAGAATTTCTCACAAAAATGGGGTAGTGCTCTAGCATAAGGGGCACCAAAGCATTCCAGAGCTCTGTGTAAGGCCACCAGGGAGTGTTGGCGCTCTGCTAGCAAGGGAAGGGGAGCACTCTGCTACAAAATCTTAGAAAAATGCACAAAAACTTAGAAAATTAGGGAAATTCAGTCAATCAGGGTGATCCTGATGACATAATGAGGCAATCAAACAAATCTAAATCAAATATCAAATCAGTGGGAAAAGGGCCAAAACAAGATCTGGGAATGGAAACAAAAAATCAAAGACCCTCCCCAGTGGAGTCGCCAATTTCTATTGTAGGTGAATCCCCCTGCAGACAAGTGGATTCCCTCTTGGTATCTAGACTCCTAAGTCCAAGATAGAAAAGTGATTATCATGGACATTGACTTCCTTTTAGATCTAATCAATCTAATAAATGAAAGAGAAGGAGAAAGACATGTACCTTATTAGCGATATTTTTCCTTGCAAAGTCTTGGCTAAGCTTTGATCTTGAGCTCCCTGATAGGTCATGTAAAACAAACAAAGGTACAAAAGACTTCCTACTCTACTGAGATTAGCTCAAACATAGATCCATCTAATGTAGACAAACTCATGTGGAACAAGCATAAGTTTGAAAGAAACAGGTCAATCATTGATTATTAATGAGAACAAGTAAAAGTACATACAATCCTTTGGATGAAGATGCAGCATCTTTTTCCAGTTCTCCTTGTCCAACCCCTTTTCTCAAATAATCTCCACTGATTTATTTGATGACATCTCACTCATGAGATCATAAGTTTGATGTAATTCTCAATCTCTATTGTACCTTTCACCATGAGAAGGCCTCCTTATATAACCTTGGAGAGGCCCAACCACTTGAGAGATATTTGGGATAAGTTGAGAATTCATCTCCTTCAGTTGAGGATCTTCCCTAAGATCATGCCTTGACCATCTATTTGAATCCAACTACCTTCAGGAATTGAGGGATTATTCCCTTATTTGTCTCAACAAACCCAAAAATTGCTCAGAAAAGGGTAGCACTCCCCCAAAAGGGTGCACAGGGAACTCAAACACTCCCCCAAAGAGTCTCAGGGACCGCCAGCACTCCCTGACAATGGGTAGGGGAGTGCTCCTCTCCAAAATTCATTTTTTAGTGGTTCTTTCAATGGTAAAAGGTTTGTACTTCCTGTCAACTGATTTCTCTTATTCCAAACTAGCCTTTGAGGTGTCTTAAGTGTCTTTGTGATGTCCTTAGAGGCACGACATGGGAAAGATGGCAGTATGATGTTTGTGACACTTGCAACACTTGTAGTCAAGATGCGACACTTGCGGACAAGATGTGACACTTATAACACTTGTAATGACAACACTTGCGACACTATCGAAGTGAGTAATTTTGAGGTGTAACAATTACTACAGCCACACTCTATTCTAGAATCGAAATGGGAGGTCATTTTGATGGACTTTATTTTTGGATTTCCACTAATGTCAAGGAGACATGATTTGATTTGTGTGGTAGTTGACACTCTGACGAAGAGTGCACACTTTATTCCAGTGCATATGACATATTAGGTGCCAGAAATAGCTATGGTTTTTGTCAGTGAGATTGTGATATTACATGGTGTACCAAGAAGGATCATATCTGATCGAGGATCGGTGTTTACAGGATGGTTTTGGACCAGTTTCCAAGAATCATTGGGAATGCAACTAAATTTTAGTACATCATACCACCCAGAGAGAGACGTACAAAGAGAAAGAATAAACCAGATTTTGGAGGATATGTTGTGTATGTATGTAATGGAGCAACAAAAATGTTGGGAAGACTTATTTCCATTTTTATATTTTTCATACAACAACAGCTACCAAAGTACAATTAAAATGGCATCGTTTGAGTTTCTTTACGGGAGAATGTGTCAGACATTGTTGAGTTGGGATGGACTTGAGGATAGGTTCTTGGTAGGATTGGAAGTGATTCAATAAATGGAAATTTCATAGCACAATTTTTAGGTTTGGAAAATCATGATCCAACCACAAAACAAGTGCTACAACTTGGGAATCTTATAGTCAATGTCACCTCGATGTAGGTCCTGCACTTCAAGGGTGACTAGGTCACTCTAGGGAGGCGATATCGGTGACCCTAGGGGGATTGATATGGAGATGGAGATGAATGGAAGTGAATCCCCTAGAGTTCAATTCTAAGTGGAGTGAAATTTGTGGAATGAAGTCTTGGTAAGGTCCAAAGGTTTCCAAGTATGTTGAGTAACCTACAAATGATGAAATACCTGCTCGAGACACAAGAAAAGACACTTTGCAATGATCTATGTTAGTTGGATCAGAAAATTAATATGATGTCCCTAATTTTAAGAAATAGATAACAGTATATATCATAAATAAAATGGTACTATAATGTGCTCAATAAATGATAAAGATCAAGTAGAAAATGCAAGAGAAAGACTAGTAAATGACTAGCTAAACTCAAGATGAAAGACCAATATTCTAGCTAAACTCAAGATGAAAGACCAATATTCTTAGCATAAAAGATAAGGTTGTTGTAAACACTTGTCTACAGAAAATTAAATTATCCTTATGGCTGTAACATTAAATGTATTACAAAAATAAAATCATCCACTGAAATCCCCTCAAACTTTGCCAAAAATTGTGTTGGACCAAGGAGAAAAGGTGTGCAAACTTTGAGCAAAATCCAATGGTTGATAAGAGAGTTATTCAAGAAAATGAGTTAGGGTTTATGAATCCCTAATATATTAATATGTAATTTTGTAATAACAGAAAGAAGTAGTGGGAGAGAGGGGACGCCCTAGTAGGGAAAGACTCCTCTCAACGAGGCCAACCAACTTTGACAAGAAAGAAACCTTTTAAAAGATCAAAATTTGTGTTTCACAAGGCAATGATTTTATATCTCCAATGCAAAAAATTATGAATAGTACCTTTACTATTGGGTTAATGGAGTCAAATAAACAAATATCTAGAGAAGCTACCTCCTTCGGGGTGTAAGCCCTTTTACTTCCCAAGGCAAGTTTCTCTAACTAGGGTTTAGGTTAAGAGGGTGTATGCCCTTATACTTCTCTTAGAAAAACCTTGTATAATCAATGAGATGAAGCATAAAATTATGAATACCATGGTGGGGGTGTATGCCCTTATACTTTCCACCTGGATCCTATCATAACAATACTTGACTTGAAAAAATGATAGCATAATAGTAAAAGACCATACCAAGATCAAGAGAAATGCCAAGATAATCCACCATAAGAGCTAGAAAACATCATCCAAGGCTAGTGCCTCATTCCTCCATTAACCATTCATCAATATAGCCATAAAAAAGTGCACAAGAAACAAAAAGAGCCAATTTTAGCGAAAATTTCAGACCAAATCCTCTCACAATGAGGGAGAGTTATGATAAAAATGAGATCTTATGATCTCTATTTAAACAAAATGTAGCTAACATAGTTTTTCCACATAATTTAGGTTAAAGCACAATATTAGGGGTTAACAACCCTAATATTTCCCCTTTTTACAAAATAATACTAAACAATTCCTTTAAAATTTCACTTTTGCACAAAAAACCCTAATTTAGAAGGATGTCATCCCTTTAGGGGACGTTTTTCCACTTTAAGGAAGTCGTTGGTGTTGGCTAAGCATGGGTATTCCTCCAAAGGCCACATGTCAATCATCTAAGCACTCCCATCATGGTGAATACCCTCTTCTCCTCAAAACTTCCATGTGTCAAAAGAGTGGCACCTCACTACAATTCCCTAGCCCCAAAAGCATGATGTCAAGCTCAAAAATAGGTCATTTTTCCCCTCCTCAGAAAATCTTTTGGAAAGTGAGGGTTGGGCTATGTCATCCAATTCATCATCAAGAGATTCTAAGTTTGATCTCTCTCATCTAGAATGTGGACCCCTGACATCCAACCTGTGGGATTGTAACCCCATGGAAGCCCAAGCTAGGCCTATTCTCCCAAAATTGTCCACCAACTAGGTCCTTCAAAGACAAATGAGCACCCCCCTGCTTCTACCTCAGGTGAGACTTTGATTTCTTCGCAAGTGTTGTCAAAAGGGCCAGTAGTCATGGTTTTGTTGGTGCTTTTTTAAGTGTTAAACCCTGGGTCTGCCCCTATGCCAACAAATGGTTCTGTTTCCAGGACCTGAAACTGTGATTGTCGGGACCTGAAACTGTGATTGTTGGGAACTGAAGTAAACGAAAAGAAAATATTTTTCCAGAGGTTTGTTGCTGAAGCACGCAGTACTCTACTTGACTTGCAAATTTTTGTGTCAAAAAAGTAAGTTGTTCTAAAGAAAAGAGGTAAGATTCTAAAAGAGGAAATCTTTGTGCTTTGGTAAGAGAAAGATAAGTGAAATTTTTTTTTTTGAAAGCATGAGTTTAAGTATGTTTAATAGATTTTGTCCTAGTTTCAATTATAGGGCGCAGTTGAAAGAATGAGTTGATTTGAGTAAATTTAATGGAAATGAAGAAAAATATGTTATTCCTATGCAAAAAAAAAGATTTTTTGGACTGATAAATGGATGCAGGAACCTAGAAAGAATTTTTGCAGATTGCAGGTTCGGCATTATGATCCTAGGGGAAGTGCGCAGTACAAAAAATATTGGGGAACATTTAAGAGAAAAAGAAGATTGACTTTGTGTTATAATTGCAAAAGGTTGGGACATCTCACTAAGGAATTCCCTAAGGTAGGCCCTATTTGTCTTTGTTTTAAGGTTGTTGGTCATAAGGTTGAGGATTTTCCAAGGATTATTGCTAAGGTTGAAGGGAGGGACATAAGACAAGAAAATTATAAAAAGAGTCAAGAGACTAAGGGTATGCTAGAAAGTCATAAAGAGAAAAGGTCAGAGGAAGTTCAAACTATGTTATTACAGTTGGAGGAAACGATGGATGTTCATAAAGAAATCAATTTACCAGAAATCTTGAAAGAAAAACAATGCATAAGTGAAAGAATAAAAGACTTTGACATAGACTATATAGTCTTGGATGAAGAAACAAAAGTGAATATTATGATAGAATAAACTTGGAAGTTTTGGGAAATCCTATCGTGGTACCTTCTTTAGGAAGGATTGGATTTTTTAAGGGAAAGATGATAACTTTATGTGGAAGAGTAAATATTGTGCCTATTATTGTTCATGGAACATCGACTAAAGAAGAATTTGAAGTCATTAGGTTTGTTTAGGACAGCGCCCCTTTCCCACTTTTGTTAGGTAAGACTTGGATTGAGAAGGATTAGATCAGAAGGAAAGCAAAGGAAGAAGCTACAGAAAAGAAAAAGCAAGAATTAATGGATCTCATACCTAAGAAAATAGACCAACTAAGAGAAGAACGAGAGGATAAGTCAAAGTAACAGAGCAAAGTAACAATGCAGGAGGGACAGAAGCAAAAGAATTAGCTATCAAGGTTGAAAGAATGCAAGAAGGCTTGAAAGACCTATCTATCCAAGAGAGAAGTGTCCCCACTCAGGAAGTGTTGATAAAAGGGATATTAACTTTAGAACCTTTGAGGGTACCTCAACAGTGCAAAGCCACTATGCTAGGGGAAGATAAGAATAAAAATGGAAAGAGGATTCCAAAAATAGTTAAAGAGACTCAGATAACAAGAAAGAAGGCAACGAAGCTCAATAAAATAAGGATAAGTTGGAAAAGCTACAAGAAGTTAAGGAAACCAGATGGAAGACTTCGCAGAACGGAACCTCGTTGAAACAAGAGGTTTGCGTCGATTTGGACTTCACCCTGGCAAAGTTATATAACCGTTGGAGGCACCCATACTGTTAGAATGACGCTATAGAATGGTTAGGAAATTCATTTACGGGTTTATAGACTGCTTTTGGACGTTGAGACCATGCCATAACAACTAGATTTACATTAATGGAAGCATTTAACTCTATTTCTTGTCCGTTGGAAGATCTGTCATGTCGCCCTACTTATTTAACTCGTCGATCGTGGCTCTAGGACCATTTTTTTCTAACTGTTATTGACTGGGCTAATTCGAGAAATATCCAAGTGTCGAACTATGATTTATTTCGTGATATGAAAGTATACTCCATCTGTATATTTGTATATTCATTATCTATTAAAAACTAGAATGTCGGACGAACCCAGCGACTTTGAGAAGTATATCAAGTAAGTTGTTAGGAAACTCATGGCCGACAGACCTATATCTGAAGGTATTCAGGTGTCATCAAGTAGTGGACTGCAGGCTTCCCCTTCGATCGGACGTCATTCCACCTGCATCTATAATATACCAGATATAAAATGTATGCAGAACAGAAATAAAATGCTAGTAATGGCATAATAACAACAATATAACCAGAACATTCACCACAATAACATTGAAATGATATAAGAATAACAACAGAAATAGCACTTTGAATC
>ML835881.1:20978-44660 GCA_009831015.1 Picea engelmannii | reverse complement strand
GCCCCCTTAAAAACAACCTTGTCCTCAAGGCTTGAGATGTGGAAACTACTGCAGAATGGTAGCTAGTTCCCAAGTGGCATTTGCTGGAGTCATATCTTTCCACTGGACTAACACTTCCTTGATGGTTCTTTGACGTAGGCGACGCTCATGCTGGTCCAAAACTGCTTATGGTTGTAGCCAAATGGATCCTTCTTTATCTAACTTTGGAAGGTTGGTTTGAATTTTTCACCTAGTTCGAATCACCTTCTTTAAGCATGAAACATGAAAAACAAGATGTAGATTCGATTGACTGGGTAGAACTAACTAATATGTGACTTTTCCCCCATGCTTGAGAACTGTATAAGGACCATAAAATTTGGGCGCTAGCTTCTGACAATTCTCATCCTAGCTTCTGACAATTCTCTGCCTTGAGGGAAGTTTGCTTATATGGTTGTAGTCGCAGAAACATCTGATCCCCTTCTGTAAATTGACATTTAGAGCGACCTTGATCTGCTTGCTGCTTCATGTGATTATGTGCCATGACCAAGTTCTCTTTAAGGGTACGAAGAATATCCTCTTGAACTGTAAGTGTTTGGTTGACCACCTAGACCTTCGAGGTACCTGATAAGTATGAGAGAACTGAAGGTGGCTTTTGTCCATATACCGCTTCAAAAGGAGTCATGCAAGTAGCTGTATGGTAGGAAGTGTTGTACCACCATTTGGCTAGGGGTAACCATCGACCCTACTGATGTTGTTTTTCATAGGAAAAACACCTCAGATATGTTTCCAAACACTTGTTGACAACTTACATTTGACCATCAGTCTGGGGATGATAAGCTGAGCTGAGATGCAATTGGGTGCCTTCTAGCTTAAACAGTTCTTGCCAAAAATTGCTTGTGAAAGTTGGGTCATGATCATAAACAATAGAGTGTGGCATGCCATGAATCTTGAAGACCTGGTCCATGAAAATTTGAGCCACCGTGGATGCAATAAATGGGTGTTGAAGAGTGCAGAAATGAGCATACTTGGAAAGGTGATCCACAACCACCATTATGACTGATTTATTGCCCGATTTGGGTAAGCTGGTAATAAATTCCATAGAGATATCCTTCCAAATAGCAGGTGGAATTGGAAGTGGTTGTAGTGTGCCTGGAGATTTGACTGTTTCTCCCTTGTTGTGTTGACACACCTCACATTCAGTGAAAAAATTATGGATGTCCTATTTCATACCATCCCAGAAAAAGAACGTTTGACCCTGTCATATGTTTTGGTAGTGCCCCGCTGTGGGTGTATCATGAAGCTCAGAAAGTACCGTGGATTTAAACTTTGATTGTTTACTTAAATACAAACGACCTTTGTATCGAAGCTCATCCTGGAGCCAAGAGTACCCTAGGGGAGTTGGAGCCTTGGTCTGCAATTGCTGGATCAGATGTGAACTTTTGGGATCTTGAAGTCATTCCTGGTGCATAGCTTGGAGCCAATTGGGTACAATAAAGGAAAGAGAAAAAGGGATCGTTCTTCTTCATATTTTCGGGACAGTGCATCTGCCACTACATTGTCTTTACCCTTCTTGTAATTGATCTCATAATCATATCCAAAGAGCTTAGTCACCCATTTTTGTTGCTTCAGGGAGGAAATGCGTTGTTCTAGAAATTACTTGAGGCTTTGATGGTCGGTCTTAATTTGGAAGTGTTTCCCCAAGAGATAAGGGCGCCACAGATCAATGGCATGCAAAATAGCCAACATTTCCTTTTCATAAATGGGTTTTCCCAGATTCCTTTCAGACAGTTGCTTGCTGGTGAAGGCCAAAGGTCGACCCTCTTGCATAAGGAACATGCCAATTTCTTTCCCTGAGGCATCAAATTCCAACACAAAGGTCTTTGTGAAATTAGGAAGGGCCATAACTGGAGTGGTGCACATGGCCATTTTCAAGGTTTGAAAAGCTTGAGAAGCAGTTGGAGTCCAAGTGAAAGAGTTCTTTTTGAGGAGAGCAGTGAGAGGTGCTGCAATATTTCCGTAGTTCTTAAAAAACTTGCGATAATACCCTGTTAAGCCCATAAATCCATGCAAGTGTTTGAGATTCTTTGTGTGTGGCCATTCTTGCATAGCTTCAATCTTTTTCGGGTCCACCTTGATGCCATCCTTTCCAACCAGATGACCCAAGTATTCTACTTCTGAGGAACCAAAAGAACATTTAGACTGTTTCAGGAAAAGTTGATGCCGAGAGAGTAGATGGAGAACTTGATCCACATGAGCAAGATGGTCTGTCCAGGTTTTTCTATAGATGAGGATATCATCAAAGAAAACTAAGACAAAATGACGAAGAAAGGGACGAAAGACATGATTCATGAGGCTTTGGAAGGTGGAGGGGGCATTACACAAGCCAAAGGGCATGACCAAAAACTCATAGTGGCCCTCATGAGTGCGAAAGTCCATCTTGGGAACGTCTGCCTCTTTCATACATATCTGGTGATAGCCCAAGCGAAGATCAAGTTTAGTAAAGAATTGGGTGTCACTCAATTCATCCAGGAGGTCATCAATGACAAGAATGGGAAATTTGTCTTTAATGGTCAGTTTGTTGAGGGCACGAAAGTCAGGACACATTCTCGAAGAACCTTCTTTCTTTAGGACCATGACTATAGGAGAAGAGTAAGGGCTCGTAATAGGACAGATAACGCCTGCATTAAGGAGTTCCTGGACCATTTTCTCAATTTCATTTTTTTGTGAGAAGGGGTGGCGATATGGACGGATATTGGGAGGAAGGATTTCGGGTACAAGGGGAATGGAATGATCAAGAACACCACAGGAAGGAGGGATTCCTTTGGGAGTGGAAAATACCATTTGATGTTTAGAAAGGAGGGCTTGGAGGTCATGCAGTACCAGGGGTGTCTTTGTTGCTTGTATGGCCTGGAGTTGGGAAATGCCACCAGAATGACCTTTTTTGAGCAGCTTTTCCATGCAATGGGAACTAATGACCTCAAGTGAACCAACAATGATGTCTTGGAATTTATATTGGTGGCCTTCCTGGTCGAATTGCGTGGTTAATGCCTTAAAATTCATGAGAGTGGGACCCAAAGTTCTTAGCCAGTCTGCACCCAACACAATGTCACAACCACCTGTTAGCGTCAGAAGTCACTCCTGGATTGCTTGCAAGAGCAGAGACCAACGCCCATCATTTTTATGTCACGATTTGTTTAATGGGGTCATCAGATGGGTAAAGACTCAAGAAAATATAGATTTAACTCGGGAAACTGGGCCTGGTATGTAGAAAGCAAGGGAGGTCTTGATCCAACTTTTGATAGTAAATTGATTAAAGGGTGGTATAAGGAAGACTTGTGACAAGGGCGAGAAAGACTGCCTCGGGCAACAGGCCTTCAGAAGCTTGAGGATGAAAAAATTGGAATCCAAGATCCTCTTGGTCCAGATCTTCAAGGAGCTGAGGGGTGACTCGACTGAATCCTTCAATTTCAAGTCGTTTCAGCGCTGAGAAAATCACAAGAACTGATTAGAAACAATGCAACTATTACAGTGATCCAACCTACATCATCCTATAACAACCACAACTTGACTGGATCCTCCAATTCCAAGTTGTTCTAACACAGTAAACAAAGAGATGGAAGGGAAGCTAACATCCATAAAGTAAGAAATCTCAAATGCCTTATACATTAACCAGAGTGATCAACGCTTCATCAAAAATTTACAATCGGGAGCTTTGCTCAACCATCGATGGATTACAAAAATCAAAGACTGAGTCTATATACTCAGGAAAATCACCTAACAGAGGTGTCCTTGGTCATCCAAGACTCGATGTCCCTTCAACCAAATTCGAACGAGCTTTCTCTGTCAGTCGCCACCTTAACTGTGCATGGCTCCTGTAGGGGGAGTAGCTGAGCCAGTAAATGTTGATTTAGTGTGTGCAGACCTCCTCTAGCTAGTCAAGGACTCGACATGGCTTCTTTGAAGAACTGGGTACATAGGACCCTCTCGAGCAGACCACTTGCCAGACCTTCCATACCTTACACTTAATGCATGAGGAGAGGTTTCACCCACCCCTTCTCTCCTTTATTTACTCCAAGCGAAGGTCGGGAGCGGGATCGTGTCAGATGGTACCTGGAGATCGAGACGATCCTTTCGGCGACTAGACTCGGTGCCTTTGGCCCCTTTCAGCACAGTTCCTTTCTTTCCCAAGTGACCACGGGTTGTGACCCTGTGTTTATTCCCAAAGTTCTTTCGACGTTCGCGAATGGAGGGAGTTAATCCTTGCTTCTTGAAATCGCGATGAGCGAAACATCGAGATGACTTAATCTGGCACCACGCATCCCTCTGGATCTGACGGTTCTAAACTCTCCTGACAATGCTGTGGGCCCTAGGTCCTAGACGCTCTCGTCATTTCGCGCATAGGGGAATAATGGAGCTGTTTCTTGTGTTTCAAAGCTGCGATGGACAAAAAGGCAAGGAGCCTAATCGCGCGCACCAGGTGTCTCTTGTGGATGAACGACTAAGGCTGCTTCACGATACTGCGGGCCCGACTCTGGGCGCCTTCGATGCTTTTGGGGTTCGGGGTTTCTAGATGTAGAACACCATGAAATTCTCTCCCCTCAAACTCGTGACTGCTGAAAAGACGATGCGACTGGATCTTGTGCCACGTGTCGTTTGGATGGGTAGCTGCTATTCTTCCCTGCATACAATATGGATGCGATCTATTGTGTTAATTTCGGTGAAACTTCTCTATTCATGATTTCCTTCCAACCGTTGATCTTCTCACATGGATGGATCCGGACCATTGACACTATAATTTCGCCCGCTCGCTTGATTTTTAAGTCCAAAAAGGACTTCTTCTGTGTGCTGCGCTCGACGCTCATCGCGCCACTTGCAGACCTGATCGCTCTTGTGCTTAAGATGAGAAATGTTACTAACATTAGGCTCCATGGGGGATAGATTCATCCCTGTGATGCTCTAAGGACTCATTTTGCAGTTCCAGTGCCTTGCTATTAGGCTATGGAGTCACTTACTAAGCCGAAACAATAAAAGTAAAAACAAAGAACAGAAAGGACAATATTTACAAAACATAGGAGCCACTGAAGACTCAGACAATTTTTTTTTTAAGAAAATGCCCATTTAATGGGCTGTTGAAAACTTCTTCACCCTCCAAATCCTGCAACCTTTAAGTGTTATTTGAGAAAACTTCAGAGATTTTGAAGGGGCCGATCCACAGGTCTTCAAATTTTTCGTGCTTTCCCTTGTCTTGTTTAGGAGCGTCCCATTTCAGCACCAGGTCTCCTATCTGAAATTCTTCCTTCTTGGTCCCCTTATTGAAAACCTGCTTGATCCTTTGCTGATGATCTTGAATTCTGTCTATTACCTACTCTCTGGCCTACTTGACTTCTACCAGTTGATGAATCCTTCTGACCATGTCATTGGGCTCCTCTTGATAATCCTGGAAGAATTTCGCTACGGGAATGGCCAGCTGAGAAGGGAAGACAAATTCTACTCCATAAACTAATTGGAAAGGGGAGATGCCTATAGATCTCTTTGTAGTCACCCGATCGGCCCATAGAGCGAATTTCAACTTTGAATTCCAAGCCTTTTTGTTGTCCTCCAATAATCTTTTGATGATCCTTATGAGAATTTTGTTGGTGGATTCTGCTAAACCATTTCCCTGGGGATAGTACGGAGTGGAGTGAATCATCTTAATTCCCAATCGCTCACAGAACCTGACCAACGGTTTGGCCTTGAATGAGGTTGCATTATCTGTAACAATATTTCTTGGGCAACCAAATCTTGTGATGAGGTCTTCCAGGAATCCAATAATTACCTTGTGGGAAGCACTCCTGGTGGGGATAGCTTCAATCCACTTGGTAAAGAAGTCTGTGGCAGTTAGGATCCATCTGTGCTTCCCACTGGAAGCAGGGTGGATTTCTCCAATAAAATCTAGGCCCCATTGCTGGAAAGGTCCCAAAACAACTACAGGATGTAAAGGCAGAGACTTGAGCTGTTGTTTTCCTACAAATATTTGACATTGGATACAGGCTCTAACTCCTCTGTGGACATCAACAAATAAGGTAGGCCAGTAGTACCCAGCTCTGAGAATTTTTTGGACTGTGGCCTTCCAGAAATGGTGCCCTCCACATAGGCCGTTGTGAAATTCAACCATGATCATGTCGGCCTCTTGTGAACTCATGCATTTTAAAAGCACCCCTAGGGGGTCTTTCCAATATAAAATTTGATTAATAAGGCAATACCTGATTGCCTTGAGCTTCTGAGCTCTTGCTTTGTTTCTTTGCAGGCCATCTAGAGGTTGCAACTCTTACAGAAAGTATGTGACATCCTTATACCAAGGACATCAAGCTAATGGGGGCTCCTTTTGAGGGTCTCTTTCAGACGGATGACCCTGCCGAATTCCTGAGCATTTGTTGATGAAATTTATCCCCAAATCTTGGAAATTGGCTTCATCCAACAACTTGGCTAAACCCTGACCTTTGATCAATTTGGTAGGCTTTATTTCCAGGTCAAATTCCAGAATCATGGCTATCCACTTACTCCTACTCCCATCTATGTCAGGCTGGATAAGAATGTCTTTAACAACAGCTGAGGGGACATAAGCGATGATTTTTGACTGCAGGAGATAGACTCTAAATGCCTTGAGAGCCTTTACCAGGGCATAGGCCTGCTTCTCCATAGTGTCATACCTCACTTCGACATCCCTCAATGCTCGACTGAAGTAGGCGATGGGCTGATCAAGTCCACCCTTGTTTGTCTGTAACAAAATAGCAGCCACCGTGTCAGGTGAGGCAAATGAGAAAATAAGGAAATCCTTTGAGTAGTCAGGGCTAATAAGAACAGGGGCTTCTGTCAGGGCCTTCTTTATTTTCTCAAAGGAATGTCGCGATTCAGAAGTCCACCTTACTTCATTTTCTTTCCTCAACATGGCTGTTATAAGTTTTACCTCCTCAACAAAGTTAGGCACAAACCTCCTCAGAAAATTAATCTTACCAAGGAAGGATTGGACCTCCTTCTTGGACCTCGTGATTGATAAGGCTTGTATTGCCTCCACTTTTCTAGGGTCAATCCTGACTCCTTCCACTGATACTATGTGGCCTAGTAACTTCCCCTCCTGCATGGCGAACAAATATTTCTTGGGGTTTAATGAAATGCCAAAATTCCTACATTTCAGAAAAACCTTCCTGAGATGACAACGATGTTCTTTATGAGATTTTGAAAATACTGTGATGTCATCCAGATAGACGACCACAAATTTATCCTTTTTCTCGATGAAATCTATGTCCATGGCACGTTAGAACGTTGCTCCTACATTCATTAATCCAAATTGCATCTTGGCATACATGAATGTGCCCCATGGAGTAGTGAATGCTGTTTTTTCCCTGTCCTCAGGCAGAACAAAGACTTGATTGTAGCCAGAGAAAGCATCAATCATGGACATCCTAGAAGCTCCTGTTACCCTCTATAGTATATGTTCCATCTTTGGTAAGGGGTATTTATCCTTTCGTGAGCTCCTGTTCAGGTTTCTGAAGTCTACATAGAGTCGGATCTCTCCGTTCTTTTTCCTTACTGGCACCATGTTGGCTACCCACTCTGAATATCTCAGTGGTACAATGATCTAATCTTGAAGTAGCTTCTTCACTTCCCTCTCCATGATAGGCAACAACATAGGATTGATCTGTCTCAAATTCTTCCTAAATGGATTTGCCTCCTCTTTTAATGGGATTTTATGCTCGATGACATAAATGTCATATGTTTTGAGGTCTTTGTAGGTTTAGGAAAACACATCAGCAAATTCCCTCAAAAGTCCAATGTATTCGGACCTCTGCTCCTTTGTCATACTTCTTGACAATTTGACAAACTTGGGCTCACTCTCGGTCCCAATGTTGCACTGAATAGTACAAGTGTCATCCTCTGAGGTCTCCCCTTTTAATGACACATCATTTCTATCAAAAATCCTTTCCAAAGGAACCCGTCCTCTTGGAATATGATTGCTGGGCAGCTGCACAATGTCACGCTTTGCTATTTTACTCAACAACTCACCCCCATCAAGCCCTTCCTCAGAGACAGAATCTTGGTCAATATGCATCTCTGAAAATTCTTTGAAAGTCTCCAAGAATTTCTTGATCTCGAGATCATCCTTGAATACCTTCCAATGTTTGACATTGTCCGGTATGGAGGGCCTATATTTTACTTCCACATCATATTTGAATTTGGGTGGCAAGGGTACTTTGAAATTGCCTGCTAATGTAGCCAAGGAATCTGCCGCTGTGTTCTCCTCTCTTGGGATGAAAGAAATGTTAAATGCTGAGAAGAAAATGTCAATTAGGTCCCATACCTCATTTCTGTAGCTTATGAGTCGAGGACGCTTAGCCTGATAAATGTTTCTGACCTGTTGGACCACCAACTCTTCATCACCGAACACAACTACCTCCTGAATTCCCATTTCCCTTGCAGCTCTTAGTCCCAGAACAAGAGCTTCATACTCTGCCACATTGTTGGTAGCTTCAAATTCTAGTTTGTATGACAGAGATATGGTTTCCTGAGTAGGTGATACAAAAAATACCCCAGCACCAGCACCTTCCCTGGAAGAGGCTCCATCAAAGAACATTTTCCAGATGGGGGTGATGGAGAAAGAAAACCTATGGAAAATGGTGGGCTATTTTTTGAGCTTGAGAGGGGGCTCGGGAGCATGGGTGAGTTGTAGCAAACTAGAACCTAAATCAGTGTCTAATGCAAAAATGGGATGGTTGGTAGGATTGGCTTCGTCACTGATTATATAGGCCAATTGGGCTTCTCTGTATAGTCTTCTATGCTCTCATCCAAACACTGGGATAGTAGCATATGTGAGGTCCATTTGAAAGTTTTCCCCCAGTGTTTTTATCCAAGATCTTGACAACAACATACCGAACTTGGGGGGGACATCGGCCACTACAATATCCATGACCACACTTTTCATGGGCAACTGAAACAAGGTCACAACCAGGTCTTTGATAACTCCTAGACATTGAACCTTTCTGGAGTCAACGGAATAGAGGTCATGATAGGCTCGAGTGACTTCTATCCCTAACTCTTCCATGACAGTTTTGGGCATGATATTGTGAGAAGCCCCTGAATCCATCAAATAGTTGTGCAGTACCTTGTCATGTATGTTCAAGGAAGTGTAGAAGGGAGGGGATGAGTCATTCCTGTCTTCTACCATAGGACCTAGAATAACTGCAGGCTTTTCATCTTTCAAATTGATGGAGTCCGTGGGAAGGCTTGATACCTCAGACTGTAAAATATCAGAGAAGCGTTTCTTGAACCCTTCATGTTTAATCAATTCGGTTAGGGGCACAGGGATTCTGATTTTTTGAATTTCATGCTTGAAATTAAAAGAAGATGAGAGCTTTGGGATTTCTCTTATTTTGGGAACATGACTCTGAACCATGGGAGAGGGGGATTGGGTCTTCTTACCTCTATGACTGTCCGCTACCTCATTAGAAGGCTTTTCTGTTCTAGTGGACTACTCAGAAATGTCGGGTGCTACTGTCTTTCTCTTAGAATGTAGATCATATCTGCCTTGGCCACCACTAGTCTTGCCATCCTTGCTCAGTTCATTTAGCTGATTGTCCATGAGAGACTCCTCATATGCTGATTGAATGAGATGAGGAAAAGGAGGAGTGTCCTCGAAGCAATGGATTTCAGGATCCAGCTCATCTGTTTCCCCTTCTTCCCCTTCGACCACAAAATTGTTTTGAAAAGGGGCCTGAATTTTCTGGTCTTCTCTGTCTCTTACCCTTTCTCTTTGCACAGTCGGAGGAGTAATATTGTTCGGCCTCCTGAAACCTCCTTTGTTTTCAGTGTTCTGATGGCCCTTGTATGCTTGCCTCCCTTCCACCTTCATTTTCTCCATCTTTGTAGACAGAGACTTCACCATCTTGGTCAGTTCATCCACTTGAGGGTGGGGCACCGTCGGGCCAGAAGTTGAGGCTTCAGCTCTGCCCTTTCTCCTATCTGTGTCGGCCTTGTTCCTCAGTCTATCAGTTGCTAATACATTGGATTCTACTTCTATGGCCGCATCTTGCATTTGAGCTAAGGAGGTAGCTCTTCTTTCTCTCAGTAATAGACAAAAATCGGGGCCAAACGCACTAGCATAAGAAATCTTGGCTGAGGCTTCTGAAGGCTTTATTTCAGCGGGGATTTTGTTATACATCTTATTGAATCTTTTGTTGAATTCAAAGACAGACTCTCCGTCCATATTCTTCAAAGACCCGAAATCTGTCATGTAATACATGAAATCCTTTCTGTCTCCCCACTGCCTCAAGAAAGCACTATCCAGGGCTTCGATCCCAGCAATAGATCCGGGGGCCAATCCTCTAAACCACTTCCTCGCCTCGCCATCTAGGCTCTGGATGAAAACTCTCATCTAGACATCCTCATTTTCAATGTTCAGGTTGTCTGCATAACTGTAGAAAGCAACCACATTCTCTTCAACAGTTACATCCCCTTCCCCAGTGAACTTGGGCATATACTTCAAGTAATCTCCAGTAGGGAGAGGATTCATAGGATGGGGTAAAACTAAGGGAGCATATCTGGTAGTGAATATGGTGTCCATTATATTTAGAGGGGGATTATCACCATCCATATGAATATTAGGTGGAGGAGAGATTGGAGGAGAAGGAGTTCGCGAAGGGGCTATTGGGAGTGAGTCTCGAAGTGGAGTGGGAAACAAGAGGGGATTTAAGGAGAAGGCTAACGAGCTCAATTCAACAGGTGCTCCTCTTTGTGCAGGAGTGGGGAAATATTCTGTGGTCCTGGGTCTACGCCAAGGTACAACTTCAGAGGAGAGGGGAGTGACAAGGATTTCTCCCTCCAATCCCAGATCAGGAGGGGAAAACTCAACAGGAACACTCCCAAAATTCAGGAAATGGGAAACCTCTAAAGGAAGTCTATTAAGAAACCAAGGAGGAGAAAACAAAGTTCTTACAGAAGGAGATGGCAGATTACCTGTTTCAGCGGTGGAAGCTTCTTCTTCAGAGTTCTTTCCTTTTCTGAGAACCACCTTTGGATCCGTTTCAGATGTAGCTAGAGGCAGCTATGGATGGGACCGCGCATTCCTGCCTCTGAAATCCACAGTTAATACAACTGGTTCACCACATTGGAGTCGTCACAATGGAGTCGCCAGGTGCACAGTAGAAATATTCAAAGGCTTTGATACCCGAGGCACCTTCAAAATTAGAGGCTCAATGTCGTTGAATCCCGGGGAAAATTTTCAACTTTTTCCCTGGCAACGACGCTAGAAATGTTAGCGTCAGAAGTCACTCTTGAATTGCTTGCAGGAGCAGAGCCCAACGCCCATCAGTTTTATGTCATGATTTGTTTAATGGGGTGATCATATGGGTAAAGACTCAAGAAAATATAGCTTTAACTCGGGAAACTAGGCCTGGTATGTAGAAAGCAAGGGAGGTCTTGATCCAACTTCTGTCAGTAAATTTATTAAAGGGTAGTAGAAGGAAGACTTGTGAGAAGGGAGAGCAAGACTACCTTGGGAAATAGGCCTTCGGAAGCTTGAGGATGAAAAACTTGGAAGCCAAGATCCTCTTGGCCTAGAGCTTCAAGGAGCTGAGGGGTGACTCGACTGAATCCTTCAATTCCAAGTCGTTTCAGCGCTGAGAAAATCACAAGAACTGATTAGAAACAATGCAACTATTACAATGATCCAACCTACATCATCCTATAATAGCCACAACTCGACTGGATCCTCCAATTTTAAGTTGTTCTAACACAGTAAAAAAAGAGATGGAAGGGAAGCTGAAATCCATAAAGTATAAAATCTCAAATGCCTTATACATTAACCAGAGTGACCAGTGCTTCATCAAAACTTTACAATCAGGAGCTTTTCTCAACCATCGATGGATTACAAAAATCAAAGACTGAGTCTATATACTCAGGAAAATTGCCTAACAGAGGTTTCCTTGGTCATCCAAGACTCGGTGTCCCTTCAGCCAAATTCGAACGGGATTTCTCTGTCAGACACCACCTTAGCTGTGCATGGCTCCTGTAGAGGGAGTAGCTGAGCCAGTAAATGTTGATTTAGCATGTGAAAACCTCCTCTGGCTAGTCGAGGACTCGACATGGCTTCTTTGAAGAACTAGGTACACAGGACCCTCTCGAGAAGATCGCTTTCTAGACCTTCCATACCTTACACTTAATGCACAATGAGAGGTTTCACCCACCCCTTCTCGCCTTTATTTACTCCAAGTGAAGGTCGGGAGCGAGATCGTATCAGATGGTACCTGGAGATCGAGACGATCCTTTTGGCGGTTGAACTCGGTGCCTTTGGCCCCTTCTAGAATAGTTCCTTTCTTTCCCAAGTGACCACGGGCTGTTCCCTATGTTTATTCCCAAAGCGCTTTCAGCGTTCGTGAATGGAAGGAGTTAATCCTTGCTTCTTGAAATCACGATGAGAAAAACGCTGAGACAGCTTAATCTGGCGCCACATGCCCCTTTGGATCTGACGGTTATGAACTCTCCCAACAATGCTGTGGGCCCCAGGTCCTAGACACTCTCGTCATTTCATGCATTGGGGAATGATGGAGCTGTTTCTTGCGTTTCAAATTTGTGATGGGAGAAAAGGTGAGGAGCCTAATCGCGTGCGCCAGGTGTCTCTTGTGGATGAACGGTTGAGGCTGCTTCATGATACTGCGGGCCCGACTCTGGGCACCTTTGGCACTTTCGGGGTTTGGGGTTTCGAGATGTAGAACACCATGAAACTCTCTCCCCTCAAACTCGTGACTTCCAAAAAGCCGACGCGACTGGATCTCACGCCACGTGTCATTTGGATGGGCAACTGCTATTCTTCCCTGCATACAATATGGGTGCGATCTATTGTGTTAATTTTGGCACAACTTCTCTATTCTCAATTTCCCGCCAACCGTTGATCTACTCACATGGATGGATCCAGACCCTTGACACTATCATTTCGCCCGCTCGCTTGATTTTTAAGTCTGAAAAGGACTTCTTCTCTGTGCTGCGCTTGGCGCTCATTGTGCCACTTTCATACTTGATCTCGCTTGTGCTTCAGACGAGAAATGTTACTAACACCACCCATGTCGATAGCGAACATATGGGATTTGAGGTGGTAGTCACTGATTTGGAGACACACATTTTCACAGTGCCCTCCACATTTCATGGAACCACCATTGACAATCATGATTTGGAAATTGTTGATAGCATGGATGTAGCAATGAGTTTCTTGGGCAATGCGGCGATGAATAAAATTATGGGTGCTTCCACTATCAACCAGAAGGATGACCTTCCGATGCTTGATGTAACCAATTAACTTGAGGGTTTGGGGAGTGGAAAAGCCAGTGAGAGCATTGAGGGAAATGATGGGTTCTACTTTGGGAGGGTCTGAGGGAGGGGATATGTAAGTGATTTCAGGTGACTCAGACATAAGGGGAGTTTCAACATCCTCTTCCGAAATATCCTCAGAGATGGCCATAAAAATATTTTTTTCCTTACACTTGTGGCTTGGGAAATATTTGTCATCATAATTATAACAAAGGCCTTTGAGTTGGCGTTCAACCATTTCAGCCCTGGTCAATTTTTGGATCTTTAATGGGGTGGAGGGAGTAGTGGGAGTGATGGGTTTAGGGTGAGGGATAAAGGAGGGTTTTCTGTTTTGAGAGGATACAACCTGTTGTGCTTCCTTATCTCTTTTAGTAGCCTCCACCCAACTCGAGGGTCGAGCCATGAGGACATGGGCCCAAATATCTTCCTTGAGGCCACTGATAAAACACTCTCGAAAGAAAGCATCAGTCATGCCCTCTGTTCGAAAATATAGGTTCTCAAAGGCGGCTATGAAGTCTTCTATTGTTCCATATTGTTTCAACTTTTTCAAATGACCCAAATGGTTGGTGTCCGTGTCAAAGCGTTCATAAAGATCAATCACAAATTGGGTCCAAGCAATATACCCTTGATGGGAAGTTTTCTCCATTGCCACCATTGACAACATTCTTGATCTAGATGGAGAACACCATACCAGAGTTTGGACAAGTCATTCGTGATGCCGTATAAAGAGAAATAATGTTCCATTTGGGTTACCCAACTAGTAGGGTCCGAGCCATCAAATTTGGTCACATCAACCCGTGGAAGGCGTAGGTCACGTTGAAAGTGATGGGGCTGAAAGGTATGGGAATAGGAGGAATGTTCGCCTTCAGTCTTTGGAGGTGCTTCAGAGAAAGGGTCATCTGTAGGGATCTTCAGTTTGGTGCAGAGTGATGCAAAGATAGATTCAAGCTGGGTGGTCAGTTCTTGTTTGACTTCCTCCATTGAGGACTGCATTGTTGTATTTATGGTTGTATTGATGGATGAATCGATGGAGGAAACATTAGCATTGAGTTGTTTCACTTCTTTTTGGGTCTCAAGGAAATCATATTGCAAGGTGTTGAAGTGAGTTTCTAGATCTTGGCTATGGGTATGGGCCACGAGGATGGGTGAACTAAAAAGGGGTGGGCGGGGTCAAAGAATTTTTTTCCCATGTCGGGAACCTTTAATATCGAATATGTCGTCAAAAACTCTTTGATCCTTTGAAATGATTCCGCATATTTCCCAGTCCATACAAAATTCTTCTTTTTCTTCTGCAATTCCATGATTGGATTTGCTATTTTTGAAAAACCTTCGATGAACCGTCGGTAATATCCTGCTAAACCCATAAAGCTACGTAATTTTTGTATGTTTTTCGGTGTTGTCCATTCCATAATGGCCTCTACTTTCCCTGGATTCACAATGATACCTTCACCATATATGATATGTCCCAAGTAATGAAACTTCAATGAGTAAAAATAACATTTTAATAGCTTCCCGTACAATCTGTTTTCTCTTAAACATTGTGGTGCAAACCCCCTTCCCTCCAAAGGGCTGCCCGACCTCCTGGTATTGGATCATTCAAAACACTAATTTAGAGTGATTCTTTGGGTTCTTTCAGTTACCCGAAGCCACTATACATACACAAGCCCCTTTTTCGAGGTGACCACGACTGTGACTGTGGGTGTATCCCCTTTTGATTTGGACTTTGGGGATATTCCGAGATCATCCTTAAAATTTTCTCGAAGCATAGTTCTCCTAATTATTGGACTCTCACCACATGTCTCTTCGGATTTTCCAGCTCCACTATGGTTCAGTTTTCGTGACTTCGCGAAACTCTAGGTCTCTCTCCCATGAACTTCCAAACTTCTGATTTTTGGATTCCTTGATCCATTTCCACGTGCTCTTCTTTCGATTAACGACTGAGATCTAATCGCAAGTTTGGAATTCGTGACTCTACACTTGCAATGATCCTAGATTTCCCAAACTACAAAGTGACGAAACACCTTACATCCACCCCTCGCATAGTTCTCCCAGATCTGATGATCTGGAACTATTTGTCTCCCTCTGGAAAAAATCTTGTCCACTGAATATTTTGGAAACTTCAGGGACTTCTCTCCTCTGTGACTAAAATCGCACAAGTTTCCCTTGATATCTCGAGCTTGAAACTCTGTCATGTACTCCTTGCACTACAAACTCTTGCTATCTCTTCTGAGCTTACGAGTCGAAATAGACTCCATCAACGCACTCCTTCCGGATGATATGCACACCTTTCACTCACTCAAAGAAGAGAAACAATTGAGACTTATTCACTCTCCACAGTGAATCACATATTGAACCCTGTAATGCATTAATGGATACAGAAACAAAGAATAACAGAGAATTGAAACAAACAAGGAAGTCTACCATTCACTCATTCAAATAGACACAACAATAACACACATTTGAGACAATATTCATCTGCTATATTCATTCAAATGAACTAACATACATCCATACATTACTTCTTTGTATCTCTCATTTCTTGACTACAATGGAAATCTACACATTAGATTCAACAACCTCTTCTCGGTAACCATACAAATATTTATACAAAGGGACTCTTCGAGTTCTTCCCTCCAACTATTGTACAACTATCCTATCAAAATAAAATCCTCAACTACTTTAGCATTTATTACAATAAATATTAAGTCAAATAGATAAGAGCGAAGGCTCTATATCTGTACTGCAATCCTTCACATTAAAGCAATATACATTCCCCCATCAATATCATGCGATGTCTTAGCCTTTGATCATTAAGATGTTCACAACTCAAAAAGATTTGTCAAACATTACATTAATATACTGATCTTTGGAATTCAAAATATTTCAAAATACGCGCTTAGTGCACCCAGATGTTCTCCACACACTTTGCTGGCGATGCTCCTACATCATTACTCCTCTGGATGAAAAATTTCATGGATTCCTGTCCAGAAGCTTCTACACCAATTTTCCATGCTTTTGGATATCCACTTCACCAACCCAACTGGCATATTCTATTGGATGTCCTTTCCACTTTACCAAATATGCAAGATACGTTTTCCTTCTCGTCTTCTTACCAACTTGTTGGTCTATGATCTTCTCCATCTGCGAATTCTTTGCTACAGGCATATGTTTCTCCCACTGTATCTTCCTTTGATATTCATATCTTTTGGCTCCATCCTCCCTGTACAGGTATAAATTTGCAATGTTGAATATGGGCGATATACCCACATCTTCTGGTAGCTCTATTTCATAAGCATTTTCACCAAATCTTCTCAAGATTTTAGATGGCCCTATCTTTTTCAATTTAAACTTATTATATGTTCCCCTCAGGAACCTATCCTTCCTTATATGTGCTATAACGTTATCTCCAAATTCAAATTCAATCTTTCTCCTATGTTGATCAGCTCTGTGTTTGTATTTACTGCTTCTCTTATTCAACTGCTCCTTGATCTGATTATGAATTTCCTGCATTTATGCAGCGAAGTCTTCGGCTCTAACACTCCTAAATTCTCTCTTCCCTAGATATCTCAAATCTGACACTCCTCTCGGATTCATCCCATATACTATTTGAAATGGACTTTTCCCAGTGCTTCTGTTCATTGAGTCATTATATGCAAAATCTGCTTGAGCTAGAATATGATCCCAACGACTATGGTGTTTAGTGACCAAACTCCTCAACAAATATCCTAAGATCCTATTCACCACTTCAGTCTGTCCACCTATCTATGGATGATATGAAGAACTAAAATATATCTCTTTCCACAAATTTTTCCACAACATCCTCCAGAAATGACCAACAAATTTGGTATCCTTGTCTGAAACTATACTCCTGGGAAATCCATGGAGTCTCACAACCTCTCTGAAAAATAAATTTGCAACATGCATTGCATCACTGGTCCTCTGGCATGGGATAAAGTGTTCCATCTTCGAGAATCTTTCCACTACCACAAATATGGAATCACTTCCTCTTAGCGTCCCTTGAAATACCAACAAAAAATCCATGCTTGTTACATCGCAAGGCCTCTCTGGAATAGGAAATGGTTGATACAACCCAGTGTTCTTCCTCTTCCCCTTGGAATACTGAAAATTTTTACATTTTCTTAAAAATATATTCACCTCTACTCTCATACCTGGCCAATAATATGAACCATTTAATTTGGCAAATGTTTTATCATGGTCGAAATGTATGGCTAGACCTCCACTATGTTTTTCCTTCAACAAATTCTCCCCCATCGAACATCTTGGTATGCACAAATGGAATCCTTTGAACAAAAACCCATCTTGAATAAGATATTCCACCCACTAGCTTCTGAATCTGAGTACATGATTCACACATGCTTCATATGCCTCTCCAAAATCTAGATCTCTGTGGTACATTTCCTTAAGGTGATCAAAACCCAAGGTTCCGACCTGAAATTCATGCAGAATTAAAACTCTCCTACTCAATGCATCAACAAACTTGTTAGCATTACCATAGATATGTTTAGTGACAAAAGTGAAATTTTGCATAAACTCTATCCACTTAGCATGTCTCTGGTTTAACTTCTCCTATCTGGTTATGAATTGTAGAGCTTGATTATCACTATACAAAACAAACTCCTTTGGTACGAGATAGTGCCTCCATTTCTTCAAGGCTTGAATTATTGCATAGAAATATTTTTCATAAGTGGAGTACTTATTTTTAGCCTCATTAATATTCTCACTGAAATATGCAACATGTCTATTTTCTTGACTTAAGACCGCTCCAATTGCAACTCCACTCATGTCACATCTCACCTGAAACATATTTATAATGCAAGAACATTTTTGGAAAGCACGCAGAGGCAGGACCACTCAACACATGAGAGTTCTTCCAGAACTTCAACATTGGCAGTCGCAGTCGATTTTGAAATTCGCCTTAAATCAATGCCGAAATTTACCTTTGGAGGCACGCTTGAACTAGTACCGAATTTTACCCTTTGAGGCACGTTTGAAAATCACAAGTGGAGCAGGAGTTTCCACTACGTCCCTGAAGTGCAATTGGACTAAGATAGCATAGGATAAATTTTAAAGTAGGAAAGTTAGTAGAAGTCCCAAAAGGCTTCAAAAAGCCATTGTAAATAGAATATGTGGTAGTAGCCGTTTCGACACTTGTGAATAGAACATAAGGAAAAATTGATCCAAATGCATGTGTGGGAATGTTACTTGCGATTTTCCTGTTATTTCTGTTTTCATGAACCAGTGAATGAATTTCCACAGAGGAGAACAAAACTATGACTATTAGTTTCAGTTTCAAGTGTTTCTCTTCATTTGAAGCTCTGCAAGGTGTGCATCGAGCCAGAGAGGAACGCAAGGAAATCAGGAGGAATTTCTCTATGAGAAATACCATGGTCTGAGTTATCGAAATCCCTCAGATGCAAGGAGTGTGTGGGAAATCGAAGTCTGAACCAGACAAAGCTCAGGAGGAACAACACATTGAAAAGTGTTATCGAGATCCAGGAACCCATTTCCTAAAGGAAGTGAAGGCTGAGCCTTTGAAGACTTAGAAAATATTCTAAGTCTAAAGTGAGTAAAAGCTCAGAAGAAAGAACGTCGTCAAGCATTGGATCACGATGGAGAATCCCGCAGGCCATCTGATTTGAGGTAGGTGCACAGGATTTAACACTGCATATATCCAGGAGGGGAGATATTGAATATCTGAATGGATGGTGGAGAGCTCTCGAGGAGAGTCATGAAATCCCCTGAGCTGTTGGATTGAGTGGAGTTGCGGGGAGGTTAACAGGGAGACCTTTCAACACTCAAACCTCAGGAGAAATAGTGGCCTTCGATTCCAAATAGATCTAGGTCGTTGATCCCTTTTATAGTGATCCGTTGATTCCCAATAAAAAGGGTAAGAGTCATGACTCTTGACCCACGAAATCCCGAAAGGACCCAAACCGTCGGATCTTCGAAGGCCTAGAGCCATTGATCTACAGTGAGGGGATATTTTGTGATTTTTTTGACTGGGTGAAGGAGCGAGAAGATTTTTCATAGGGGAAGATGCGAAATGTCGAAATAATCATGGCCATTGGTCCAAGAGAGACCTGAGTCGTATATCTCGTGTCATCGGGATTTCGGTGTTCGTGACTTGGAGGGGTTAGGTGCCTTGTATCACAGGTTCCGATACAATGAACTGTGACGTGATTTCATGGTAACGCTTGTGGTCACAGGTGTGTGGTCATGTGAGTTGGGAAAGGGGAGGAGCTAACCTCCGTTAGCCCTCATCAGAGTTTCAGGACTTGGAGGAGCCAAGGACTTGTCGTATTGGAAAGCCTGGGGTCGTGAAATGCAGCGTGCCTTTTGGGACAAGCCCGTGGTCATACCCATGGTCACAAGGAGTGGAGAGTGTGAGTCTAGCGCTTGGTCGCACAGGCGAACACAGAGAAGGACTTGTGTATTTGAAGAGGGAGGTTCTAGCTTGGAACCAGAAGAGCCATTTTGGCCCCGAACCAGAAGATCTTGACCGAGAGATCACACAACCCTCAGGAGGGATAGGGGGTCTACACCAGGTGGTATCAGAGCCTAAGTTCTTCGTCTGTAGACTTCAGGAGAAATAAAGAGGAAGAGATAGAGAACTCGGAGTTGTACTCTGTGTGTGACAAGCAGTCAACACAATGCCGCCAAGGAGACGAGAGGTACCTTTAGCCAACCGTACTGCAGAGAGGGGGATGTGATAACTTCACGCCAGATTGGAAACAATGGAAGCAACATAAATAAGAGCACCTAACACTGGATACGTCAGTGAAGTAGAAAGTGAAGAGATTGAGGTTGAAGAAGGTGAAGGAGAGGATGTTGCAGAAGGACGTTTGTTGAGAGAAGTTTCCAGATTGGGAGGGAGAGAAAAAATATATGTTCCCATGTATGAGGGAAACCTAGATGCTAAAGAACTATTGGATTGGATAAGATCCATGGACAGACACTTCGATTATGAAGACGTTGATGAGGAGAAGAAGGTGAAGCAGGAAGTCACTAGGTTAAAAGGACATGCAGGGCTATGGTGGAATGAACTACAAGCTGAGAGAAGAAGTAAAGGAAAACAAAGGATAAAGAGTTGGGATAGAATGTTAGCCAAGCTGAAGGCTAAGTTCATACCCAAAGATTATCAGATAAATTTGTTCAAGAAAATGCAAAAACTGAGATAGAAAGGGATGACAGTTAAGGAGTACACCGAGGAGTTCTACCGGCTGAACATCAAAACTGGACAATAGGAGAGAGATGAAGAGAAAGTCGCCAGATATATAAATGGCTTGAGATATGAGATCTAGGACGAGCTCAACATGATGTCAGTTAGAACTGTGGAGGATGCTTATTAGTTTGCGCTGAAGGCAGAGGAGAAGCTGGCCAGAAAACAGAACCAACGAGGAAGAGGTGAAGGCTCGATCCCAAGAAAAAACAAGGGATTTAACCATGACATAGCACATCAGTATAAGGACGAGGCTGAGAAACCACACAATCACTCAGAATGAGGAGGAATTTCTCGAGAAAGATAGGGTGGTGGAAGAAACTCTTTTAGAGAAAGAGGCAGAGGAGGAGTAAGATGTTATGCCTGTGGAAAGACATGACACATGTCTTGGGAATTCCCTAAGAATAAGAAGGAAGGAGGAGAAGCTCACATTTTAGAAGCCCAATGAGGAAATGTTGAAGCAGAGGGAGCAGAGGATGGAGCATCCCTAGTATTGAGAAAAGTTCTCTTGAAACCGGAGGTAGAAATTGAAAAGCTAGTGCAGAGAAACAGTCTCTTCAGGACAACTTGCAAGACTAAGGATAAAGTATGAAAGGTGATCATTGACAGTGGGAGTACTGACAACCTAGTATCCACAAAGATGGTGGAGAAATTGGAGCTGAAAACAACTGGACATCCAAAACCATACAAAGTCTCATGGCTGCAAAAAGGACACCAGGTAATGATCACTAAACAATGCTTGGTTGAAATTAAAATAGGAGGATATAAAGATGAAATCCTATGCGATGTAATTCCCATGGACGTATGCCATATTCTTTTGGGAATACCATGGCAGTTTAACAGAAATGTCATTCATGATGGGAGGAGAAACACATATACATTAGAAAAGAATGGTAGGATGCATATGTTGCTGCCAATAGAGGAGAAGAGAGTAAAGGAGGAAGCCAACACAAGCATACTTCTCATGAGTGGGAAGGAACTCCTAAAAGAAGTCAAGGAAGAATAGGAGGTGCAGTTCGCTGTGGTGAGGAAGCCCAGAGTCATTCTTATGAGTACATCAATGGATGATTTGCCTGAAGAAGTTAAGGAGCTATTGGATAATTTTGTTAATATAGTGGTGGATGAGCTGCCAAACTCATTGCCACCCATGAAGAGTATCAGTCATCATATCGACTTGATACCAGGAGAAAGTCTACCAAACAAATCAGCGTACATATTGACACCTTGAGAGAATGAAGAAGTGAAGGACCAAGTCCAAGAGTTGCTAGACAAAGGTTTGGTCAGAGAGATCTTGAGTCCGTGCGCAGTACCGACTGTGTTGAGCCCAAAAAAATATGGAGGATGGAGAATGTGCATAGACTCTAGAACCATAAACAAGATCACCATCAGGTACAGATTTCCTTTACCAAGAATGGATGATTTAATGGATTTCTTAAGTGGAACAAATTTCTTTTCTAAGATAGATCTGAAAAGTGGATATCACCAGTTTAGAATGAGAGAAGGTGATGAATGGAAAACAACCCTTAAGATAAATGAAGGTCTATACGAGTGGTTGGTTATGCCTTTTTTCTTAAAAAATTCCTTGAGTACTTTTATGAGGTTGATGAATGAAAATTTTAAAGATTTCATTGGCAAGTTCGTGGTTGTATATCTGGATGATATACTGATCTTTAGTAGGACTAAAGAGGAGCATTTGAGGCACCTAACGCTAGTAATGAGGAGGCTACAACAGGAGAAGTTGCTGATCAATTTCAAAGTCCTCTTTTATGAAGACATAACTCATTTATTTGGGTTTCATGATCTCTTCGAATGAACGGAAGATGGATCCAGAGAAGGTGAAAGAGATCAGAGAATGACCATCACCAAGAAGCATGTTTGAGGTAAGGAACTTCCATGGATTACCGAGCTTCTATAGGAAGTTCATTAGAGACTTTGGTGGGATTTGTGCACCCATGATGGATACAGTAAAGAAGCGACACAAGTCTTTTAAATGGACAGAGGAGGCTGAAAAGAGATTCAATATATTAAAGGAGAAGATAACAGAACGACTAATTCTGGTCTTGCCGAATTTCGAAAAGACATTTCAGGTGAGATGTGATGCGAGAAGAATTGCAATAGGAGCAATTTTGAGTCAGGATAACAGACCTGTTGCCTATTTCAGTGAGAAGCTGAATGAGACTAAGAAGAAATACTCCACATATGACAAGGAGTTTTATGCCATAATTCAAGCTTTGAAGAAATGGAGGCATTATCTTGTCCCACAAGAGTTTGTTTTGTATAGTGATAACCAAGCTTTACAATTCATAACCAGATAGGAAAAACTGAATCAGAGGCATGGAAAATGGGTTGAATTTATGAAAATTTTTACTTTTGTCATAAAACATATTTTTGGGAATGCTAACAAGGTTGCTGATGCATTAAGTAGGAGATGTTTGATCATGCAAAAATTCCAGGTGAAGATCTTGGGGTTTGAACACCTTAAGGACATGTATCATGATGATGTAGATTTCAAGGAGGCATATGAGGCATGTGCTAACCCTGTGTTGAGAGATAGGAGTCAGTGGACATAATACATGATTCAGGAAGGACTATTTTTTAGATGACATCAGTTGTGCATACCAAAATGCTCAATAAGGGATAATCTTCTGAAGGAAAATCACAACGAAGGATTGGCTGGACATTTCAACCATGATAAAATGTTTGCATAGTTGAGAAACTCATATTATTGGCTAGGTATGAGAACATAAGTGATAAATTTTGTGAACAGATGTAGAATCTGCCAACATGCTAAGGGTAAAAGATAGAACAATGGGTTGTATCAACCATTGCCAATACCAGAGAGGCCTTGGGATGCAATAAGCATGGATTTTGTGTTGTGATTTACAAGAACACAAAGAGGATTTGATTCCATATTTTTGGTGGTGGATAGATTTTCAAAGATGGCACATTTCATCCCATGCCAGAAGACCAGTGACACAACGCATGTTGAAAATCTGTTTTTCAAAGAAGTTGTTGTTAGGACCACATATTGTACCTTTTTGCCCATACTTTTTGCCATTATTATACCCTTCATCATTTGTATTTAGACTCATAATATCACTTCATCTGATCATTCCAAGGTATACAAC
>ML835881.1:0-13736 GCA_009831015.1 Picea engelmannii | reverse complement strand
CAGAAAGGGACTACAACACCTTGTCTTCTGTAGGTTTCATTTACCTCTGCAAGTGTGTTAGCCAGGGATTGGATTAAGGGTTCCTACTTAGAAAGGAAAGAACCAAAACATCCTGTTCTCTGTAGACTTTCCTTGGTGTTAGCTAGAAACTGGGTTAGAGATCCATGCTCAGAAAGAAAGGAATCATACTGCCCTGTTCTCTGTAGACCTCAACCCTCACAAGTGTGCTAAAACAGAAGTAAGGCTCATGGCTCTTGCTCAAAAAGAAAGGAACTAAGTGGCTTTGTTCTCTATTAGATAGAGTTAATTGTTTTTTGCATTATTGTTTTCATGAAAAGAGTGTTAATGATGAAGTCTCTGTTTGAGAGTAAGGGTTCTGTTCTCTGATTGCAGAATAGTTGTTCTTTCCCATTGCAAGTGTTATTTTAATGTAATCCAGGATTCTTAGATTGATCTTTAAGGAATTGCAATAGGGAGGTTACTTTCCTGTGATTTAATTCAGAGCTTCAGTTCATTCAAGCAAGTATAATTAGTATAAATTTATTTACTACAACACTAGGTCGCTTTTGGAATTGAGCATATACAGTGCCTGGCTATCTTTGAAATAAAAGACTTCCCTGGGTTGATAATTTATGTTTCACTTGGTTGTTTAAAATTAATTAAGCAATTATAGTGACCAACAGTTGTGAGACTTCACGGCCTACCCAGGAGCATTGTCTCAGACAGAGACACAAAATTTGTTGGTCACTTTTGGAGGATGTTGTGGAAGAAGATGGGGACAAATTTGTCCTTCAAATCAGCTTATCACCCTCAAACAAATGGGCAAACTGAAGTGGTAAATAGAAGTTTGGGGAATTTATTAAGGAGTCTAGTTACTGAAAATGATAACCAGTGGGATCAGATTCTGCCACAAGCATAATTTGCATACAACGACTCACCAAACAAGAGTACTGGAAGGAGTCCATTCCAAATACTCTATGGAATGCAAACCAAGGGAGTGTCTGAGTTGAGAGACTTGGAACAGGGTGAGATCATGAGCGCTGGAGCAAAGGATTTTGCTATGGAGATGGAGCGACTCCATAGCCAGATCAAAGGACAGTTGGAGAGTTCTAATCAGAAATACACGCATAGAGCTGATCAACATCACAGGGAACTTCAATTTGAAGTAGGAGATCAGGTTTTAGCACATCTCAGGAAGGAAAGGTTCCCTAGGGGAACATACAACAAGTTGGAGATGAAAAAGATAGGACCCTGTAAGATCTTGAGGAAGTTTGATGCAAACGCCTATGAGATTGAGTTGCCAGATGGTGTGGGCATTTCATCCATATTGAATGTTTCAGACCTGTATCCATACAGGAAATATGACACAAAAGGGCTAGAAGCTCAAGGAAAAATTCAGTAGGAGAAATAGATGCCTGTGGCAGAAAAGCCACAAATGGAGAAAATTGTTGATCAGAGGATTGTCAAGAAGACCAGAAGGAAAACCTATGTTGAGTATCTGTTCAAATGGAAGGGACACCCAATTGAAGATGCTAGTTGGGAAAATGAAGCTACTATCCAGAAGTAGGGAAAATCAATAGAGGAGCTCATGGACAGTAGTCGATGAATTTTTGTCAAGGGGAGTATGATGTAGGAGCATCGTTGGAAAGCACGTAGAGGCAGGACCACTCAGCACGTGAGAGTTCTTCCAGAACTTCAACATTGGCAGTCGCAGTCGATTTTGAAATCCACCTTAACTCAACACCAGAATTTACCTTTGGAGGCACGCTTGAACTTGTACCAAATTTTACCCTTTGAGACACATTTTGAAAATCACAAGCAGAGCATGAGTTTCCACTACAACGCTGAAGTGCGACTGGACTAAGATAGCATAGGATAAATTTTAGAGTAGGCAATTTAGCAGAAGTCCCAAAAAGCTTCAAAAATCCATTGTAATCAGAATATGTGGTAGTAGCCATTTCAGCACTTGTGAATAGAACATAAGGAAAAATTGATCCAAATGCGTGTGTGGGAATGTTATTTGCGATTTTCCTATTATTTCTATTTTCATGAACTAGTGAATGAATCTCCACAGAGGAGAACAAAATTGTGACTATTAGTTTCAACTTCAAGTGTTTCTCTTCATTTGAATCTCTGCAAGGTGTGCATTGAGCCAGAGAGGAACACAAGGAAATCGTGAGGAATTTCTCTATGAGAAATACCATGGATCTAAGTTATCGAAATCCCTTAGATGCAAGGAGTGTGTGGGAAATCAAAGTCTAAACCAGACAAAGCTCAGGAGGAACAACATGATAAAAAGTGTTATCGAGATCCAGGAACCCATTTCCTGGAAGAAGCAAAGTCCGATCCTTCGAAGACTTAGAAAATCTTCTAATTTTGAAGCGAGTAAAAGCTCAGGAGAAAGAATGTCGTCAAGCGTTGGATCACGATGGAGAATCCTGCAGGCCATCTGATTTGAGGTAGGTGCACAGGATTTAACATTGCATAGATCCAGGAGGGGAGATCTTGAAGATTTGAATAGACGGTGGAGATCTCTCGAGGAGAGTAGTGAAATCTCACGAGACATTGGATCAAGTGGAGCTGCAGGGAGGTTAACAGGGAGACCTTTCAGCACTCGACCCTCATGAGAAATAGTGGTCGTAAATTCCCAATATATCTGGGTCGTTGATCACTGTACACGATTTTGGATACCGGGGATACAAAGGGTAAGAGTCAGGACTTTTGACCCACGAAATCCTGAAAGGACCCAAATCGTCAGATCTTCGAAGGCCTAGAGTTGTTGATCTACAGTGAGGGGATATTTTATGATTTTGGCGACTGGGTGAAGGAGCGAGCATATTTCGCGTAGGCAAAGACGTGAAACGCCAAAATAATCATGGTCGTCGGTCCAAGAGAGACCTGAGTTGTAGATCTCGTGTCGTCGGGATTTTGACGTTCGTGACTTGGAGGGGCTAGGCACCTTGTATCATAGGTTCTGATACGGTGAACCGCGACACAATTTCATGGTAAAGATTTTGGTCATGGGTGTGTGGTCACATGAGTTGGGAAAGGGGAGGAGATAACATCCGTTAGCCCTCATTGGAGTTTCGGGACTTGGAGGAGCCAAGGACTCGTTGTATTGGAAAGCTTGAGGCCATGAAACTCGACACGCCTTTTAGACCAAGCCCATGGTCGTGCCCACGGTCACAAGGAGTGGAGAGTGTGAGTCTAGCACTTGGTCGCATAGGAGAATAGAGAGAAGGACCTGTGGATTTGAAGAGGGAGGTTCCAACTCGGAACCAGAAGAGCCATTTTGGCCCTGAACCAGAAGATCCTGATCGGGAGGTTGCACAACCCTCAAGAGGGATAGGGGGTCTGCACCACTTTCCAAAATCTGGTAGAACCCAAATCAGTTGTTCAGTTATCTTGTCCTTCAATATATTGAAGCTCCTATCAGCCTCTTCTATCCATTTGAAAGACTGGTGTATTTTCTTCACTGTATCCATCATTTGAGCACTAACCCCACTAAATTTTTTGATGAAATTCTGATAAAAACTTGCTTATCCATGGAATCTTCTCACCTCAAAGGTATTCTTTTGCGATGACCATTCTCTGATTTCTTTCACCTTTTCGGGATCCATATTCAACTCATTTGTAGAAACCAAAAAACCCGAATATATGAGTTATGTCTTCATGAAAGAGGACTTTTTCAGATTAATCAACAGTTTCTCTTGCTGCAACCTCTTCATCACCAACATCAAATGTTTCAAATTCTCCTCTTTAGTTTTTCTAAATATTAGTATATCATGCAGATATACAATCATGAATTTGCCAATGAAATCCTTCAACACTTCGTTCATCATCATCATAAAAGTACTCAGGGCATTTTTCAAGCCAAACGACATAACAAGCCACTCATATAACCCCTCATTTGTCTTGAATGCTATTTTCCACTCATTTCCTTACCTCATCCTTATCTGGTGATATCCAATTTTCAAATATATCTTTGAAAAATAGTTCACTCCACTCAAACAATCCATCAAATCATCCATTCTTGGCAATGGGAATCTGTATCTGATGGTGATCTTATTTATGGATCTTGAGTCTGTACACATTCTCCATCCTCCATCCTTCATCAAAATTAATACAGTTGATACTACACATGGAATCACACTTTCTCTAACCAATCCTTTCTCTAACAGATCCTGCACCTGTCTTTTCAACTCCTCATTCTCTTGAGGTGTCAACCTGTATGTGGATTTGTTTGGCAGGATTTCTTCTGGTATCAAATGAATGTGATGACTGATACTTATAATAGGTGGAAATGAGTTTGGCAACTCATCCACTACTATATCCGCAAAATTCTATAATAGTTCTTGAATTTCCTCAGGTAAATCCTCCATCGAAGTACTAGTAAGGATAACCCTTGGATTCCTTACTACAACAAACTGCATCTCTTGTTCCTTCTTTACTTCGTTCAGAAGTTCCTTCCCACTCATAATAAGTATACTCGTTCTAGCTCCATCCTTCACCTTCTTTTCTTCAATTGGTGGTAACATGTGTGTCCTACCATTCTTCTCTAAGGTGTAAGTATTTATCCTCCCATCATAAATGACATTCCTGTCATACTTCCATGGTCTTGCCAACAAAACATGACATACATCCATGGGAATCATGTCACAAAGAATTTCATCCCTATATCCTCCTATCTTAAATTCAACCAGGCATTGTTTAGTTATTGTTACCCGATGACCTTTCTGCAACCATGAGACTTTATACGACGCTGGGTGTGTAGTATTCTCTATAAATGTGTTAAACCTACACATAATATATCTATCTAGAAAATACCACACACATTTGCAGAGAGAAATTCAGAAAGAAGAAGCAAGAGAGAAAGAATGGAAGAATTCTCATTAACCGTATTCCACACTAAAAAAGTGAATAATTTACAATAGATATAGGATACATGAGTAAATAATGAGCCATAGTGGAGTTCTAGAGTGATCTGGACACACACCAATAGTTACAGGAGTGAAATTCCACCTAGTCTATTCTCTTAGGCAGTTACAGTAGTGAACTGCCACATAGCTGAGTTAACTAGTCAACTAGTCTTCAGTTAACTGACTGAACAAAGAGTAGTGAGGAGTTAACTCAGAAAATCAAGGATAATGCGCCATTCTGGTGATGATCACAAATCAAGTGTGCATTAGCTAGCGATGATCCCAATGTTGCATGGTGACAAAAAAAATGAAACATCTAAACTCAACTCAACTGGTCAAATTGAAGTGTCAATTGAAAGTGAATATTCTCCAGGTGGAATATTCTCTCCTAAAATATAGGATACTCAATAATGACTAATTATGAATAATAAAAAAGGAAAAACCTTAGGAAAACTAAATCCTAGGTGTGTGTGAAGTAACTCCAACACCCTCCTTGAACATCACTATGGTGAAAATAAAGAATGGGTCCCGACAACGAGGCGATGTTAGGTGCCCAAATACAAACGATACACTGAAATAAACGAGGAAAGAGGGAAAACCTCATGGGAACCCCCCCCCTCAAAATACAATGCATAAAAAAATAAAATGAGAAGGAACAAAGAGAATTTTCTCAGAAACTGTGTCCTTCACTCCAAGAAGACCTCACAACTATACATGTTTGTGCTCGTTGAAGATTTTGTTGAAGATGTAGATGTCTGCACAGATCTGATGAAGTAGATGCATCATTGATATGTCCATACATATTCACTTTCTCTTCTCATAATGAATAAGATCTGTTGATAGCCTCTCCAACTAGGGGTTCAACCCCATGTTCCATGAAGAGATGCATCATGAGATGCTCATTTGTCGAAGATTATTTGGTTCTACAGGGCATTTTTGGCCCCAACACTTCTTTTTGTAAATGAAATTTACGCATCCCTGCGTGGGTCAATAATGTAATAGGTCTGCATGGGTCATAGTCAGGTCAGTTACCTTGGGATGGGTTCATTGGGAGAGTTCCTTTCATCGAGGGTTTTTTATCCTCAAGTTATCAATTGGGCTTTTTAGCCTTATTGATTTCCCTTGAGTTTTTCCCTCACACCTACAATAATTCCTCCAAAGTGGTGAAGGGTGTTCTAATGGGCTTATCCTATGGTAACTATTGTTTAGGGATGATGTAAATGACCATGCATGACCTCTTAGAAAGTTTCGTGGAATTCCGTCGAGTCTAGATTTTTTTTTTAATTAATTAATTTTTAATTAAATTTCCCTAAGTTTGAAGGTTTAATTATTTAATTAATTAATTTATTTTGAGCAAAAAATGTAAAAACTAGGTCCTTGGACTTTTGATAGGGGTATTTGTGCTCAAAAGAAATGGAATGAGACCCCAAAAATCATAAGTCTAGGATAAAAGATGTGCTAATGATCTTTTCATGCTTTAATGGTTAAAATCATCTAGATTTAGATCTCTTTCACACATTAATCTTTAATCTAAGCCCTTGGGGCATAATCTACTTGCATGTTCTAAGCCATCTTAAGATATATATTGTTTACATGCTCTAATCCAACACACTAAATGGTTAATGTTTTGATGGTATAATAAGTAGTTTTCCTTTTCATGCTATCTCATACTTAAGGCCATTTTCCATCACTTGAGTTAATGTGTTGTTGGATGCCTTGATAGTGTAGGCACACATCTAAGTTTTCAAGTTTTCTCTTCACACTGAATTCTTTCTCTTTTAATGCTTTAAATCATAAGATAAGTGGTAATAAACTTGAGTTTCATTCTTTCTTTGTCAAGTTGTTCTTGCCCTTGTTCATTAGCATTTTTTCATAACAAGCTCTTCATGTTAATGGTTTAGTAAATGGTGATGAACTAAATCGTTATTCAACTTGCTTTTACATGCTTTACATGTGTTAATGTGCTTCATTTTCATGCTTTATAACACATCTTTATAAGCTGCAAAAAGTTTCGGTTTTGGCATAAAATCACCAATTTAAGGCAACTAAAAGTCACTAAAACACTCTTTAATACACCTAAAAGTCTAACCAATTGATATATCAACTTAATAGACTTAATAGGGTATCTTAAACCACCATCTTCACCATCTAAAACGAGGATTGAGGAGGGCCACAGAAGGTGCTAGGCCGGGGATGGTCTCACGACATCCTTTCCAGGAAGTACTTGGTTCTTTGGGTTGACCTGTGAAGCCAGAGTAGGCCTCGTTGCCTCACTTCTTGAGCATCCAACAACCATTTGGAAACCAGGGGAAGATATTTTTGATTAAACACCTAGTTAGGGTAATTAAACTTTTTTCAAATCTTAAAAACCTTAATATACTAAGCAACAAATAAACCTTGGCTCAATTTGATACATATTAAGGTTTAATACTTGCAACTTAACCTTTCAACCTCATAATACAAGTAACGCATTGTGGGTAAAATAACTAAAGGTGTTAAGTATTGTGGAACACTTGTGTTTTAAGCTTCTAAATCTTCTAATTGTCCTTGTGAATCTTCAAGTGTTGATGTTTCCATTGAGGAGCAGTCCAATAGAGTAAGTGATATTGGGGCATGCTTAGGCTTAATGTGTTGAGGATGCTCATTCCTTGATCTTCTTTAATATTTTGCACATTTAAGCAAACATGGTTAGCTTGTTGTATTGTATTATTGTGTATATAGCATTCTTTATTGTAAGAACTTGTATCTAACATTTTTGAAGAGTAAATATTCTTTTGTAATCTTTGTAATCATATTGTAACGAAAAATCCTTTAACTTTAGTTGACCCCTTGCCCAACCTTAGGCACTAGTCTTAGTTGACCTAGGGAAAGGCTTGCTTGAGATAGAAACCTTTGCATCTTGCATTGTGGCTTTTGCATCATAGGTTAGACTCCCCCTAAACCTTAACTAATTAAAATCTACTCCTAGAACTTAAACTCTAAATCTTATCTAGAAACTAGGGTCTACCCCCCTTGGCTTTCCTAGGAGTAAGACTAAACGGAAGAGGTTCAAGCCAAAGTGACAGTGTGGGATTTGAACCTAGGCATTGTGCCTCCAAGGACACACTAAGTGAGAAGGACTTGTCTTACGTTTGCAAGTGTGTATAAGGACGACAACATCTTTGGCGCCGTTTCTAGGGACAAGTCATTTGTCCTTGGTCAAGATGACTTAACTTATTTTTTTAAGAACTAAACAATAAAAAACATTTTAGTCCCTAAAATTATTTGAGCTTGCATTGGTTAGATTTGTGTGGTTCCTTTCCAAGTGGCGACTCCATCGATTTTTTTTTTCAAGTATACTGCAAGGAGAAATCCTTGTGGGATGCTTGAATGTCTTGGAGAAGAAGCACTCACTGATATCCAATTCTTGTTCCAACTTAATAATTTAACTTTTGTTTTCTTTCTTGTTTTTTCTTTGTTTGATGCTCTTGTTTGCTTGATAAACTTGGTCATTTGGAAACTTCACTCTAAAATGATTTGACAAAGTGTTCTTCAAGAAGGAACTCACGACTTGTTTGCTTCATCTTTGAAATAAGAAAGGTTTTTGGATGAAGCTAACATGTTTCCCTTCTTGTTGGATCCTTGGTAATCTTCTGGGTCCCATTTTTTTTCTTTTTCAATGAGCGAACTCACGAAACCTTTTGATTTTTCATAAATAGTTGGTTATCCTAATGATATACCTGAAGATGTTGTTGGCAATGTGCTTAAATTTCGTGAGGGTGGTGATGCTTGTGCTCATGTCAAGGACTTTTGGAAATTAATTGATGGTTGGAATAATCCACCTATCTATGAGGATGGTCTTATGAAATTGTTCTCTTGGACTCTTTTGGAGGGCCAGGGATCTACTTGTGATTGGTTTCTTCTTCATGAAGATAATTCGATCAAGACCATATAGGATTTTCTGCATGAATTTTTGGAAAAATTTGGGGAGGATCGGGATGAAATTTACAATGAGTTGATTGATGATTTTATGGAAAAATGGAAGAGGAAAAATCTTCCAGATATAGAAATGATCAGTTTAGATATAGATATAGATACTCCACTAGATCCCATTGAGGAGCTTAAGGAAATAATTTTGAACATGCAGTATGCCCATACTAAACAACTTGAGGCTATACAATTGGAACACACCAAACAATGTGAAGCCATGAACGAACAAATTACAACCATGGAAGATCAATTGGGGATTAGGGAAGATGACTCTATGGAGACTTACATTGAATATCTAAACCCCTTTGAACTTGAGCTTGACAATGAAAAAGATGAGGAAGATCATGGTGAAATTCCAGATGAATACATGGATGAGTTAGCCACTCGTTTTGAGGAAGTAAAGGAATTTGAGTTTGGAAATGTTAAATATCTAGATAATTCAAGTCCCCACCCTCCTCCCAAGGAACCATTCTCTTTGAAGGAGAACCTTGACAACCTTGAGGAAAACAATGTAATGGTTCCTGCGACGTGTTCATTTTCAACCTCTCAACCAAAAGATGAATTAATGCAGAATTATGAGGAAAAGGAAGGCGACTTCAGTTTATCAATGTCATATCATTATGAGTATTGGTTGGCCTTCCACCATGATGATGATGAGTAGAAAAATATAAAAATATTACATGGATTGTCATATCCCAGTGTTTGGTTGGATAGAAGAAGGAGCATGGTTCTTGGCTGGTTCTTCCTCACAAAAAGTTACAAGTTGATAAAACTTGGGAAGGGGTCTTCTGTGAGTCATCCTGGGAAAGGATGTTTCAGACACTTGTGGCTTCATTCCATCCATTGTATGGATGGTTGTAATGTATCTCTAACCCTTCTCCTTATTTCATTTTTGTATTGTTTCATTCATTATGATGATATGTACTCATAATTTTTTTCTGTATCATAGATTTCATTTTGTAAAATTATAGATGTTGTACTTTAGTTATTTCATTATGTAAATTTTTTTTATAGAATTTTTTTATTTCATTATGTATATATGTATTCTTATGTTGGTTATTAGTGAGCACTCTGCTTTGTAGGTGCTAGATTCGCGTATGCTCTCCGTCTCATTTGAGAAGATCAAACCCACGTCCCCATGTGGAGCCAGATGTTGACTACCTCTCCAACTAGGGGGTCAACCCCATGTTCCATGAAGAGATGCATCATCAGATGCTCATTTTTCGATGATTATTTGGTTCTACAGGGCATTTTGGGCCCCAACACTTCTTTTTGTAAACATAATTTTCACACCCCTGCGTGGGTCAATAATGTAATAGGTCTACATGGGTCATAGCTAGGTCAGTTACCTTGGGATGGGTTCATTGGGAGAGTTCCTTTCACCGAGGGTTTTTTATCCTAAAGTTATCAATTGGGATTTTCAACCTTATTTATTTCCCTTGAGTTTTTCTCTCACACCTCCAATAATTCCTCCAAAGTGGTGAAGGGCATTCTAATGGGCTTATCCTCTGGTAACTATTGTTCAGGGATGATGTAAATGAACATGCATGAAATCTTATAAAGTTTCACAGAATTCCGTCGAGTCTAGATATATTTTTTTTAATTAATTAATTTTTAATTAAATTTTCCTGAGTTTGGAGGTTTAATTAATTAATTAATTAATTATTTTTGAGAAAAAATTGTAAAACCTAGGTCCTTGGACTTTTGATAGGGGTATTTGTGATCAAAGTAAATGGAATGAGACCCTCTACACCCTTGGAACAAGTTTCATCTCAGTCGGGCAACTTTTGCTATGTGTTTGTCCACCAGGAGTCTGAGTCAGTCAAAAACAACAATTTTAATTGCTAAATCATGACATAGGAAAAATGTCATTTTTGTAATTTTGAGAAAATGGGGTAAAGTAATGATGGAAAAGTGTGAGAGAGATTTTTATTAACCTTTTCCAACCCTCACATCACCCCCTCACCTAGCCATTATCTGAGGAGATGAGGCAGAAAAACATGGATAGTCAGAGCACAGATGCTTTATATGTAAGAGGACATACCCAAGACATGAATCATGGTAAGTATTTGGGGGGAATATATAATTATACAGGTAGATCTAAGTATCAAGGAAAATATTTGAGGAAATGTTGAAAGTGTGGTAAAACAGGGCATTATAAGAAAGATTGCAAGTCTAAGAAGGTTGATAAACCAAAGGGATATGATAATACCTCTTTCACAGATGTGAAAACCTCCACTGAAGAAGGAGGTGATGTTTACCTAGCATCTACAAGTACACATGTAGACCATGGTGTATGGTTAATCGACTCAGGTGCGTCATATCATATGACTCCTCATAGGGAGTGGTTCTGTGAATATGAAAAATATGATGGTGGTGATGTATTCCTAGGAGATGAATCGACAACCAAAATCATGGGACGTGGAAGGGTTAAGTTGTTGCTAAAATATGGAAGGATTATAACTCTCCCTGGAGTTCTTCACATTCCAAAAATATCTAGGATCCTAATATCTATAAGTAAGTTGGATGATGTAGGAGTGGATATTGTATTGGGAAAGGGCACTTGCAAGATGGTACAAGGGGCAATGGTGTTGATGAGGGGAGTTCGGTGTGGAAATTTGTACAAGTTGTTGGGAAGAATTTATACTAATGGGTGTAACATTTCTATTTTCCCTGAGCAGAGAAATGAAGGAGTCAAGACCAATACTGTCCCTAGAAAGAAGACCATGCTGTGGCATCAAAGACTGGGGCATATTGGAGAAAAGGGCCTTCGAACACTACACATTAAAGGTATGGTTGGAGGTATGTCTAATTGCACTCTGGATTTTGATTTCTATGAACATTTCTTATATGGTAAACATAACCGAGTAAGATTCTCATCTGGTGCTACAAGAGCAAAGGGGATCTTAGAGTTGATACACAATGATGTGTTTGGACCTATTCTTGTTCCATCACAAGGTAAATCTGTGTATTATGTTTCATTCATAGATGATTTCTCAAGGAACAAATGGATTTATTTTCTTAGAAAGAAATCTGAGGTATTTGATAAATTTAAAGAGTTTAAGTCTCTGGTAGAAAATAAAGGTATTGAGGACAAATAATGGTGGATAATTCTGTGGAAATTAATTCGAAGAATTCTGTAAGAAGTGTGGTATTACAAGGAAAAATAATACTCCATACACACCTCAAAAGAATGGAGTTGCAGAAAGTATGACTAGGACACTGATGGAAAAAACAAGGAGCATGCTTAGTGGTGCCGATTTAGGACAAGAATTCTGGGAAGAGGTAGTGGGTACAACATGTTACCTATTCAATCGACTGCCCTCATCAATGTTGGATGATAAAATTCCACACGATGTATGGACTGGTAAGAAACCCTCTCTTGAACATCTCAGAGTGTTTGGTTGTGATGCTTATGTACATGTTCCAAAGGAAAATAGGAGTAAGATGGACAATAAATCTGAAAAGTGTACCTTTATGAGTTATAAATATGGTGTGAAAGGTTATAATATTTGGAACCCATAAACTAAGAGGACTATTTACAGTAAGGATGTTTTTTTTAAAGAGGTAAAAGAGGTTTCCAAACATGAATTCCTACCAAGGCAAGAAGAACCTTAGAAAATAGATCTTGAGTTAAATGATGCAAAATCTGAATCATATGAAGAATATGAAGCATAAGAAGAAGAAACTTATACCCTAG
The DNA here is from genome assembly GCA_009831015.1 of Picea engelmannii. Lineage (NCBI taxonomy): Eukaryota > Viridiplantae > Streptophyta > Pinopsida > Pinales > Pinaceae > Picea > Picea engelmannii. Next base: position 1,148 of record ML835881.1, on the reverse strand, counting down.
TATTGAGGAGATCAATGAGGGAAAGAAGGAAACCAAAAAGGTATAGTCCACCTGATTTTTGTTCTAATTTTTCTTTATTTATTACTGAAGATGATCCTAGAACTATCAGGGAAGCAATGAATTTAGAGGATAGTAAAATCTGGAATAATTCCATGGTTGAAGAAATGGATGCCTTGGATAAGAATGAGGCATGGGATATAGTTGAGTTTCCATTTTGAAAAAAATATGTTGGTAGAAAATGGTTGTTTAAGAAGAAGTTTAATGCAGAAGGAAAAGTGGAGAAATACAAAGCTCAGTTAGTAGAAAAAGGTTATTACCAGGTAGAGGGAATTGACTTTGGTGAGATTTTTTCTCCTATTTCCAAGTTAAATTCTATTATATTTCTTTTATCTATTGTTGTTGCTTTTGATCTTGAAGTGGAACAGATGGATGTGAAGATAACATTCCTACATGGGGATCTGGAAGAAGAAATCTACATGAAGAAAATAGAAGGCTTTGTAGTGAAGGGAAAGAAAGAGATCGTCTGTAAGCTAAATAAGTCACTATATGGTCTGAAGCAATCAGCTAGGATGTGGTACCAAAATTTTAACACATACATCCTTGGATTGGGATTTGTGAGAAGCAGGGTTGATCACTGTGTATATTCCAAGCAGGTTGGTAATCACTTTATTTATGTAGTGTTTTGTGTTGATGACATGTTGCTGGTAGAAAATAACATGGATGTTATCAAGGAGGTGAGATTGCAGCTATCCTCCAAATTTGACATTAAGGATCTCGGTGTTTCTAACTTCAATATGGGAATGGAGATTAAAAGAGGCTGTGCAAACAAGAAACTCTGGTTAAATCAAAGAAAATATGTTGAGACGATATTGTAGAGGTTTAATACGCATGGAAGTAAATCGGTCAAGGTTCCTATTCCTATAGGTGTAAATTTATCTGCAGATCAGTGTCCCAAGACACAGGAAGAAGAAGATGAGATTTCCCATGTTCTGTATGCCAGTGCAGTTGGAAGTTTGATGTATGCAATGGTCTGTACTAGATCGGACATTACACATGCAATGGGTTTTTTGAGCTGGTATATGTCAAAACCAGGGAAGGAGCATTGGACAACAGTAAAGAGGGACTTCAGGTATTTGCGTGGAACTACC
>ML835880.1:51739-69932 GCA_009831015.1 Picea engelmannii | reverse complement strand
ACACGTCCCATAAGAATTTTAATAGCAACAACTAAAAAACATTGTAGGAAATATGGGCACATTGATGGGGGATCGAATGAATATCGTCCCGTGGTAATTGTTAGCTATATATTCATTATCTATTTTTATATTGTCGATTATATGTGTGTGTGTGTGTGTGTGTGTGTGTATTGTTTGAATATTTGTTATACACACTAATTTTGCATGATTGTTTGTAATTATAAAGTTAGAGTTGCCCTCTAACTTTTTTCATAATATTGCACCAAGTAGTAGTAGAAATGATGTTGTACAAGCTGAGGAACATGATCAAGCAAATGAGGATATGATGGAAGAATATGATGGGACAAATCAAATGATCCGAGATTTGTTTGCTCATTCGGATGAGGATGGGGACAGTGATGGTATTTATGATGAACCTCTATTAGAAAAGGAAAATAAACGACTTTATGAAGGCTCAAGAGGAAATCTTATCTCCACTACATTGTTGCTAGTGAACTAAAAAGGTTATGAATAATTTGTCGAACACTTGTATGACACAGATCCTAAGGTATGTAATATGTTTCATCTCATATTATACATAAATGTTTATTTTTTTCTATTTGTTTTTAGTGTTAATTAATGCATAAAATAAGAATGCAATTTTTACGATTAATATTCTTTACATTAACTAGTTATTTGTTATGGTATAGATTGTTAGGTGAATTTTTGTTACCATCATCAAATATTTTACCTTGCACATATCGAGATTTGCATGCCATTATGAAAGGCATTGGAATGGATTATAAAACTATAGATGGATGTCCTAATGATCATATTATATATTATGGACAACATGCTTTGAAAACAAAATGCCCACAATTTCTTATCAGTAGATATCGAACTGATCAAGTAACAAAAAGGGTGCCTTGAAAGGTTCTTCATCATATTCCCATAATTACACGTTTGTAGAGATTGTTCAGGTGTGAAAGAATAACACAATTTATGGATTACCATGCACGTAATAGAAGTGGATATGTTGTTCTTTGAATGTCTGTTGATGGTTATGTATTTATGGAAATTAAGGAAAAATGGGCAGATTTCAAAGATGAACCTTGTAATGTTAGGATTTCATTGGTAGCTGACAATGTTAATCCATTCAGAGAGATTAGGTCTATTTACTTAGTGTGGACTATTTTTTTTTATCAACAATAACATTCCTCCTTGGATGTCAATAAAGATGGAGCACATAATGTTGACAATGATTATTCCAGGTATTTGTTTACATTAATTTTTTGAATGTAACATTTTCATTTGTTTCATTTTTTTCATAATATATTTTGTTTATTTATTTACTTATATATACATATCATGGTTATATTAATTATGTGTAATTTCAAACAATTAGGTAAGTAAATTAGGTTAAATATATGAATGTATATATCGATCCTCTTATCGATGAGCTACTAAAGTTATGGGCTGGCATCACTATGTATGACATCAGTAAACCAATCGGGGAGAAGAAATTTAAATTCTGTGGAATACTTTTATGGACAATTCATGATTCCCCAAGACTAACACATTTTTGTGGCATGTAGAATTCTATTGCTCTTTAATAATATATAATTTTTTAAACATATCATGTTGCATGTTTAAATTTTAAATAATCTCATTGTATAATTGACATTAATCCATTTGTTGTAGGTCTTCAAACAGAGGGTAAATTTGCATGTCCAGTTCGTGGTCCTAAGATGAAGTATCATCATTCAATTTTTTTGGGAAAGGTGGTGTTTGATGAGCATAGAAACCTCCTCCCTAAGAACCATAGGTATTGTACTACTGAAAAACATATTTTCAATGGGAAAGAAGAGACTGGTTTAAAACCACAAAGAATGACACCTCACCTATGGAGGTTGGAATATAATAGAAATCGTCAAAGTACAAAATTTATTTATGTATCGTATATAATGTAATTTTTTGAATGTTTATTTTAATCATTGAATTTATTTTACCATATTTGATAATTATTTTTGCGATTTATTTTATGCTTCATGAAGGCCACCATCATGAAGGTATTAATAATGGGCTTCCACGAGGAATGAAATGTTATCCCACTCAATTCATGAGGTTTCCCTACTATGAGGAGCTAAAAATATCTCATTTGTTTGATACAATGCATATCAGGAAGAATGTGATAGAAATGTTATGGCGAATCATAGATGGCAGGAGGGATAAAGAAAAAATTGTCAAAATTTGTACTGACATTCATGAAACCAATCATGCAATGCAAAGTGTGATCCGATCAAATAGAGATGGACTAGACCGAAATAACCTTCCATGGTTATTAACAAAGCAACAAAGCAATGATGTAAAAGAGGTCATTCAAAGAATTAAATTTCCCATGGGTTTTGCTTCAAACATAAATAATATATTAACGGAGAAAGGTGAATTTGGTGGGGTAAAAACACATGATTTGCATACATTCATTAAGGTAATAATTTTGGTATACATATTTTTATATATTGGCCTTATACATCTTTTAAGTTTTTTATTTTTTTTTGTCTACTTTGGTTGTAACAAATAACAATTCCTTTTTTTTTTGTTACAGTATGTTCTACCGCTATCTCTCCCAAACGACTTTGACAACAACATCAAACAAGTTATATATGATCTTGGAAAATACGTGAGGTAAGTAGTTTTGATTTATATGTAAAATATTCTTTCAATTTGTTGTTGTACTTAATGACATGTTTTTTACTTATAATGTAATATATTATGTTATGTTATGCTGAAACATGTTATTTGCTTGTGTCATAATCTCATGTAGATGGTTGTCATTGAAATAAATCCATGAAGATGATATAAAGTATTGGAAGAGAGAAATTCATCATCTAATGTGTGAAATACAAAAGTATATGCCTCCAACATTTTTCAATGCACAAGAACACTACCTCATACACCAAGTTGAGGAGATTGAAATTTGTGGACCTGTTCACACAAGGTCAATGTGGATCGTGGATAGACACTTGAAATCATTGAAGGCGTTGGTTAGACAAAGAGCACGTCCTGAGGGTTCTATGGTTGAGGGATATATGATATATCAATCCATGGTGTATATTAGTCAGTGTCTTCATAAATTAGCAACGCCAACTATGCATGCAGTGGATCACATTTGGGATGTGAACTCCATAAAAAAATTTTAAGATCAGGAGCACTTGTTGGGGAAAGGTAGAATGAAAAAAATGAGAGGTAATATATTAATAATTGTGAAGATTTATATTTTTTTTATTTATATTTTTATTTTTATTTATTTTTTTATTTTTTTATACTAGGGGAATCGGTAACAACGGCAGTATCGTACTCGCGTGACACGGGGTCGAATCCTGTCGGCTGCCTTATAACCCCTAGGGAGAAACGCACAGCCCACAAGCACGCCCTCCGAGTAAATCGGGGTGAGAATCGACCTTGAGACCTCATTTTACATAGTTCCTTCCATTTACATGACACTTGCCAATCGGTCTACACCCCTGCGGGCCATTGTGAAGATTTATATTAATAATACATATAAAGTTTGATTTTTTTGTGTATATGATCATACTCATTAATATATTAATATATTTTATTTCATGAATTATTAATATTTATAACCATGGATGTTATAAGTTAATATTGGTGAATTATGATTTTTTGATTTAGTTGCTCAAGAGTGGGATGCATTGCATTTATACATTGCAAACAATCTTGATTGGATGAATGTATGGATTGAAAGATGTAAACAACATCATGGAGGTAGGTTATGTTCGATAACACATGTATTCCAACAGAGGATGAACACCTTCAATAACCACTCACATAACCAGATCAAATATCAACACACTGATGTTTTCACGTGGTGAAACCCCTACGAGGAAATATCCACGGTCCCAATCAATGCGTCCACTTGGAGCAGTTTATTAATGCAAAAGAAAAAGATTACATAGATATTTTACAAGAGATTTTCTCACAATCGATCATCGACAAATGACCCTCCATGCTCTTTAAATAGAGATCATGGACCAATCAGTTGTTAATCCACAGATCAATGGATGTTAAGATCGAGGAGAGTATGAACCATCAAATAAGTCTATGTAGGGAACATATCATGACCGTCATATTTCCTAACTACAAATGCATACTAAAGAAACACACTTTTACTGAATGACACATTAGACCAAGTAGATCTTAACTAACTCCTAAGTGTCTAAATATCCTAACATCCCCCCTTAAGAACAACTTGGGATATGATTGAAGGATTTACAATGTGGACACAATAGGAGAAGGAAGGAGGAATTAGAGCCTATCCCCCCTTAATGAAAACTTCCTGAACTACTAACATAGATCGAAATTTGGAAAACTTCGCTTCTGTAAGAGACTTTGTGAAAATGTTTACAACTTGAGCTTTTGTAGGGAAAAGAGCACTTCAATAACTTGATCATGAATGAGATTTCTAATGAAGTGCATGTGTAGCTCTATGTGCTTGTTGCGTTGATGTTGAACTGGGTCTTTAGCGAGCTTGATGGCACTCTGATTGTCACACCAAAGGCTGGTCAGATGTTGCTGCTCGAATCCAAACTCTGAAAGGATCTGTCGAATCCACAAGGCTTCCTCACTTGCATTTACCGATGCCCGGTACTCTGCTTCTGCTGAAGAAAGTGAAATAGCCTATTGTTTCTTACAGGCCCAAGTGACAGGTCTTGAACCAAGGTTGAAAACATAACCTGCAGTAGACTTCCGATCATCAGGGTCACTGACCCAATTTGAATCAGTGAAACCAACCAATAAAGGAGTCCCCCCTGAACTACAATGTATCCCGAACTGAACTGTACCATGGACATAACGAAGTATCATTTTAGCTTCTTTCCAATGGATTTCATGGGGTGTTTTCATATACTGGGAAACAATACCAACAACAAAGGAAAGATCATGATGGGTATGAGTCAAGTATAAGAGGCTACCAACTAACTAACAGTATAGGGTGGCATTGACTTCAGGAGAAGTACAGGTGGCAGTAAGATTGAATCCAGACTAGAAGGGAGAAGGGGATGGTTTACAATAATCCATGTGAAAGTGACGAAGAAGGTCACAAGCATACTTAGACTGGGAAAGAAAAATTCCTTCATTGGTTTGAAAAACTTGGAGGCCAAAGAAATAGTGAAAAAATCCTAAGTCTGTCATTTCAAATTTCTTCTTAAGGATGGTTTTCACATGGTTTAAAAGTTTTGAGTCACTACCAGTAAGGTTAAGGTCATCAACATAAAGGACAAGTATTATGAGATGGCTTCCTACTTTCTTGGTATAGACATTAGGATCATAATGGAATCTAGAGAATCCGGTGTCAATAAGAAATTTGTCCATTTTGGCATACCAAGTTCGGGGAGCATGCTTAAGACCATAAATAGATTTCTTAAGGCGAAAATTAAGGCTAGAGTCATTTTTGAAATAGCCAGGAGGTTGTGCCATGTAGATTTATTATCGCAAATCTCCATGCAAGAAGGAAGATTTAACATCCATCTGATGGACCTCCCATTTATGTGAGGCAGCAAGGGAAATAACAAGGCAGATGGAATTCATTTTGGCTACAGAAAAAAATGTTTCATTATAGTCAATTCCTTCAACTTGGGAAAATCCTTTGGAAACTAATTGAGCCATGTGTATTTCAACACTTCCATCTGATGCATACTTAGATCTATATACCCATTTACATATGACAAGTTTTCTTCCTTTTGGAAGAGGTACAAGATCCCAAGTATCGTTTGCCATTAAAGAACGATACTCTTCATTCATTGATGTATCTCAATATGGATGACCTGAAGCTTCTGCAAATGTCTCTGGATCATGAGTCTCTAAAACTTGAGCCAAAAGAGAAGAGGCTCGCTAGAAATGTGAACATGTTCAATGCTGATCTGAAGGATCACCGACAAGACCACCAACTGCTTCTCGTGTTGAACAGACTCATCTAGGAAGCAGAGGAAGGTGAGTAGGTGGAGGTGGATTTTCATCCTCACTGTCATCATCTGAAGAAGAAACCAGAATAGGAACAAAAGAAGGCACAAACGCCGAATATGTCTCGTAGGCCGTAGAAGGAACAATCGCCAAATTAGGCTCGCAGGCTAAGAGATTTTCATCAAATTTAACATCTCTTCTAATAATAATTTCATTACAATGTGGTTGAAGAAGTCTATAACCTTTGAAATATTCAGAATAACCAACAAATATACACTTCTCACTTTTAGGCTGCAATTCTTTCCTTTTCTCATCAGGAATGTGAGCCCATGCTATACTGCCAAATACATGGAAGTGACTTACATCTGGTTTAATTTTAGTCCAAGCTTCTTCTGGTGATATATTTTTAAGAGCCTTTGTGGGAGTTTGATTGATTATGTAATTTTCACAGTTGATTGCTTCCTCCCAATACTTTAGACTTAATCCCTTAGATTGGATCATACAATTAGACATTACTTTTAATGTACGGTTCTTTCTCTCAGCAACACCATTTTGTTGTGGTGTATATGGAATAGTGTGTTGCATTTGGATTCCCTTTCTAGTGTAGTAACTTGTAAAATTATTCTTCACATATTCGCCTCCATTATCTGTTCTTAACTTTTGAATTTGATGTCTAGATTTCTTTTCTACAAGGGCCTTGTAGTCCAAAAACTTGTCAAAAACTTTTCTCTTAAGTTTTAAGAAGAAAACCCAAGTACGTCTGGAAAAATCATCATTGAAAGTTAAGAAATACTTGCACCTAGAAAAATAAAGAGAAGAAAGTGGACCACACAAATCACTATGAACAAGCTGCAAAGGGCCTGAGGCGTGCCAAGAGGCACATTTGTCAAAACTGTCCCAATGATGTTTGTCGAGAACACAACCGACACAAACACCATCTTTGCATGAAACAAGAGGAAGACTAGTCGCCATCTATTGATTATATAGTTGTTGAAATGAGCGATAGTTTAGATGACCAAACTGCTCATGCCAAATTTTTCTTATGTCATCGCTATGAGCAACAAAAACTGATGAAAAATATGATGACCCAAAGTTGTCAAACTTGTACAACCTGTTAATATCATCAAGAATTCTAGTTGCAAGAACATGCTTAGGATCTTTTAGATCATTGATTGCAACTTGGTGAGGTGAAAACTCTATGGTTTTATCGTCACCTGAATGAGTGATTTGATATACTGATAGAAGGTTACAAGAAAGACTTTGAACACATAATACATCATTGAAATCTCCATTATCTACTTGAACTGTTCCAGATCCTACAACACTAAGAGATCTATTATCACCAACAAATATTTTCTTGGTGTTACATTAATTTAGAGCAGAAAATATGTCTTTATCCTTATCCATATGATAAGATGATCCAGAATCAATAAGCACTCGTCAGAAGAAGAAGAAGTAGAAGTTGTATTGAAGGAGAAACTAGAAGTAGAAAGTTCATGTCCATGAGAAGAAGAAGAAGAAGAAGAAGAAGAAGAATCAATACTGATGTTGTGCTCCTTCATCGCTGCTTCTAAAGCTACCATCTTCTTGAAACATTTGGACTCATCATGACCATCTTTATCACAAAAGTTGCAATGTCTGTTAGTCTTCTTATTTTTATATTTTGCTCCTTTGTCACCATTAGGCGTTGAAGGTGTCTGAGTGGGTTTGAGACCCTAATGTTTCTTGTTTTTTTAGTGAGGATGTTGATTCTTGGGATACTTAGGCTTATATTTCTGTTGGAAAACTAAGGCTTTTTTGGAGGCACCTGCAGTGCTGATCACTCCAAGTTATATAAGATTATCTTCCTCTCTAATTAAAGCAACACAAAATGACTCAAGAGTGGGTTTTTGATAAGCTTTCCTTAGAGCATCTCTCATGGAATAAAAGGTAGATACAAACACAAAATATGCACTACCTAGATTAAAAAGAATAAGATAGATGCAACGCTCTTCCTCCATGTCTATCTCACATTCCTCACAAAACATTCTGAGTGTTTTAAACTTAGATAGATAGTTTCCAAGGCAATAAAAATCACTTGGACTTAAGGTCAGTACTTCATTTTCTAACTGTTGTGCTTGAATAATATTGAGTTTACCAAACATATATTCAATCTTTTCCCAAGCTTCATTGGGGTCATCAATTTCTTTAAGGTGAAACCTTAAATCAAGAGAGATGAACATTCCTATTAGTCCACGTGCTTCATCATTCCTATTAGCCCATTTGACTTTCTTATCATCACCAGTGGGTGCTTTTTCCTTTCCCAAGGTAATTTGGTACAAGCCTTTACTTCTTAATAAATCTTCCATATGAGATTTCCATTGGAAGTAGTTGTTGTTGGTAAGGAAGAGATTACTTGTAGAATCCATAGTAAATATGAAGATAATATGGATTTAAAAATTAAAATTGATGATCTGGATGGAAATATCTCGAAAAGTTATGCAATTTAAAAAAAAACCGACATTGAAAACGAACTTCAGATGTGAGAGTTATGCCTTTTTAAAAAAAGACATAAACGATAACCAAGAGGCTACGTGATAGTGTAAGTTGTTTTATGAAGTGACCCACTTTTATAAAGAGAAGTGGGGATCACTTTTACAATGAAGTTACTTTATAAAATAAAATTTGTATGCAAAATAAATAACTCTAAAATAAAATATTAAAATTACTTATAGTGATTCACTTTTATACTTGAAGTGAAATACACTCTACAATTTAAGCATGAACTTTTTCAAAAAAAAGTAGCAAAAGAAATACTTAAACTCAAGACCTCTAAACTTAATAAGACAACTTTTAACCAAATAGTCTAGCAAAACATATTTTATTTTTTGGGAAGAGGATTGGGGGTTTTGTTGTTGTGGAAGACGACCTTGGAGAGTGTGTTAAAAAAAACTCTTTTCACACAAGAAAAAGATTTTGCTTCTCGATGACAACAAGGGTTACATCTTGGTTAGCTTACCCTGAAGATGCACCTTTTCCTATCTGTTTCTGATTTGACAAGATCGCACAGGGCGCGGGGCAAATAGAATACGCATATATAAAAGAGTAGCAACTTGGAAATAAATAATACAAAACCAAAATAATACTTTGCAAAATTTTTAAAAAAATGCGTATGCAGGCTTTATACCTCTGGATCTCATTGAAATGGTCGTATCTTGCACAAACAGAAACCATTTCGAGTGAAATGAAAAGTGTTCATGAATGAAACGAGTGCTCTGGACATAATGGAACAATCCTCTCAGCTCATAAATGTACATAAATGATGAAAAATGGATATGAGGAAACTCGGCTTCACAATCTTGATCTACAACAGGAGCGAGTCTTCAAAAAGGCTCTGACACTGTGTTCGAAAACACAGGTATTCCAACAGAGGAAGAACACCTTCAGTAACCACTCACATAACTAGATAAAATATCAACAGATCGAAGTTTTCATGTGGTAAAACCCCTATGAGGAAACATCCACGACCCCAACCAATGCGACCACTTGGAGCGGTTTATTAATGCAAAAGAAAAAGATTACAGAGAGATTTTACAAGAGAATTTCTCATAATCGATCATCGACAAATGACCCTCCATGATATTTAAATAGATATCATGGACCAATCAGGTGTTAATTCATAGATCAATGGTCGTTAAGATCGAGGAGAGTATGAAACGTCAGATCACTCTATGTCGGGAACATATCGTGACTGTCGAATTTCCTAACTACAAATGCATACTAATGCAAACTAAAGAAACACACTAAGAAACACACTTTTACATAACAACACATTAGACCAAGTAGATCTTAACTAACTCCTAAGTGTCTAAATATCCTAACAGGTTATCATGGCAATGACTGTTTGAATTGGTTAGAGAAGCTCGTCGTAACAAAGATGTCAATGTTATACAAAGGTAAATTGATTTAGCATATGGTTTGAAAGATGGGTAGACAAGAAAATTCATCCATTTTATTGAGTTATTTTATATTATATTAATGTGACTACATGCGTATTGTATTTTTCAGATACTTTCCAAGTTATATAAATATATATGTTAATTTATTAATTGACAATGCATCTTTTACATATCTGGCATATTTTAGTTGAAACATTACAAGGCTATATGGTGCAAAGGTTGTAAATTTCGCATCAAACAGTTGGATGAAACCATGAAAAATTATGATAGTGGGATAACTGCAGTATTCCAGGTCACTATCGTTTCCTCTAGGAGTGACAGACATCGTTGAGAATATGAAAATAGATACTATCGGTATTTAAATGATATACTTGAGTGTGACTTTAATTCCTTCAAATTAGTTATGTTCGACATCAAATGGTATAGGTTATGAATGCATGAACACAGTGAGGAAAGAACTGTTATTCAACATGCCAACGAATTTTCGATGATTAAAAGAACGGTGTTTGAAAGAGGACATGATCGCTATGTTTTTCCAAGCCAATGTGAACAAGTCTTTTACTCAAATGTTCTAGGTGAGAGGGATTGGTCATTTTTTGTTAGCTATGATCCAAGAGGAAGGCCAATTAAGTATACTCATTTACAGGAAGAAGATGATTCACCAGATCAGATAGAGCCCGAAGATCATGTAGGGTCGACAGATGAAGAAGACAAAGAAGATCATGATCTATGCGTAGGAGACAATATTTCAATGCTTGGTGATGATGTCGATGAAAATATGCTCGAAAATGACATTGATGACGATGATGATATCGTCAATCATTTCAACACTGTTTATGAACCGTATGATGATACAAATGTCGAGTTCGATGAAGAAGATCAAGATATAGAATAAGGATGATTATACAGATGTTGAGTTGGATCAAGTACATGACTATATATTTTAATTTGTATGAATTATTCTCTTAAAATAATTTACTTATAATGTCATGGGTTAATTTCATGTTTTTAAGTTTTATGCAATGTTTTTATATCCTAGGTTACTTGTTGTTTAATTATTATGTGAAACTTGAAAATAGTCATCAATATACTAAAGTACGTGGTAAACTAAAAATATCATTTACAAACACACAATTCATTTACCTTCATTAATTTTTGTTTTTGTAGTTTCTATGCATGAATCTTACTAGGACGTTGCTTTCGATTATTTTCTATTTTATAGATTGGGTATTGGGGATCAATTGAGAGTGATGTGAGGGGGAGGGGAGGGGCCATATGCACTTCCACCTTCACATGGTTGGACGTGTTTAGTAGAGGATAAATTATTCTTGAATCCAAGACAAGCTCATTCATTTTTATGCCATCATGATCATAGATGTCATCAATATTGTTGTCATAGTATTGCATCAATGAAGTTTCGATGAACGTGTTTGTTATTTCTATAGAATTTTCGTTGAAACTATTTGAAAACATGGGAATTTGTCTCATGAGTTATGTGGCAAGAAGAATGTGCATTTCCAAAATTAAATATGACTCATAATCTTTATGGAGCAAAAGAGTACTTATATGAGAGAAAAATACAATGACATAAAATAACTTGAAGCTTGTCATGCGATTAATCAAGTACTTCTTTCATCAATGTGGTTATTACGCCATGACCTTGTAGTACTAGTATAAGATGCAGGGACGTGCATATCAGTATTGTTTTAAAGGAAATAGATAAAAGACATTGTACTAGGGCTAGACTAGTACATGATGGGAAACAATAACCTGTGAATGGGGCCAATGTTGAAATTCTTTCAAAATGTTTATATATGCACTGAAATTTGACATGGATAGACTGTTCGCATGCCTTGATGATATGGAAGGGTTTCCAGAGTCAAATATTATTCTCACACCCACTCTATATATCGACCCATATCGTCCTCATTTTGTTTTAATTTTCTCGATTGAATTTTAAAGGAAACAACTATTTATAATAAAATACATTGTACTAGGGATAAAGTACATGATGGGCAACAATACTGACCTGTGAATGGGGCCAACATTGATATTTTTTGAAATTTTTTTCTGTATGCACCGAAATTTGACATGGATAGACTGTTCACATGCCTTGATGATAATGGGAGGGTTTCTAGACTCAAAGATCACTCACACACCCAATCTTTATATTCATCGTCTGTGTCGTTCAAAACCAACATCATGCCAATTAGGCCCATGATTTTGGTTGTGGCGAGAAGAAGGTGATAGATGAGATTTAGTATTTAAATAATGATTTTGTACCAATATTAATCTTTATGGAGTAAAAGAGTACTTAGATGAGAGAGAAAAACAAAGACATAAAATAACTTGAATCTTTTCATGCGATTAATCAAGTACTTATTTTATCAATGCAGTTATTGCGCGATGCCCTTACAGTACTAGTAGATGCGGGGACATGCATCTTAGTCATTTTTTAAAGGAAACAGATAAAAGACATTGTATTGGGGCTAGATCAATACACGACGGAAAACAATAACCTATGAATGGGGCCAACGCTGAAATTATTTCAAAATGTTTATGTATGCATTGAAATTTGACATGGATAGACTTTTCGCATTCCTTGACAATATGGAAGGGTTTCCAGAATCAAATATTACTCTCACACCCACTCTATATAATATTGATCCATCTTGTCCTCGTTTCATTTTAATTTTCCTGGTTGAATTTTAAAGGAAACAACTATTTATAATAAAAGATAATATTGTACTAGGGATAGAGTACATGATGGGAAACAATACTGACCTATAAATGGGGCCAACGTTGAATTTTTTTAAAAGTGTTTCTATATGCACCGAATTTTGACATGGATAGACTGTTCACATGCCTTGATGATAATGGGAGGGTTTCCAGACTCAAATATCACTCACACACCCAGTCTTTATATTAATCGTCTCTGTTGTTCAAAACCAACATCATGCCTAATAGGCCCATGATTTTGGTCGTGGCGAGAGAAAAAAACAAAGACATAAAATAACTTGAAGCTTGTCATGCGATTAATCAAGTACTTATTTTATCAACGTGGTTATTGTGCCATGCCCTTGCAGTACTAGTATATGCGGGGACGTGCATCTCAGTCGTGCTTTAAAGGAAACATATAAAAGACATTGTACTGGGGCTATATCAATACATGATGGGAAACAATAACCTATGAATGGGGCCAACGTTGAAATTCTTTCAAAATGTTTATGTATGCACCGAAATTTGACATGAATAGACTGTTCACATGCCTTGACGATATGGAAAGGTTTCCAGACTCAAATATTACTCTCACACCCACTCTATATATCGATCCATCTCATCCTCATTTCTTTTTATTTTTCCTGGTTGAATTTTAAAAGAAACAACTATTTATAATAAAAAACATTGTACTAGGGCTAGTAATCAAGACCTATGCCTTATAATACCATTATAGGGCCATATGATCCAAATTAGTCTCTAGGAATAAATACCTATTGTTTTTGGGAAAAATACCCTACGGACTAGCAAACTAGGGTCAGTCTTGCATTCAGATTTTGACCGAAAATAAATTACTTTTTACCTACAACCCGAGACTTGAACGCCTCTTTCACAATATATGCATGGAAAAGGCCTACTAACCTTGTTACCAGTGTTCGATGTAGATCCTCCATTGCACTTTGACCACTTTCTTGCGCTGCTCCTTCCACAGATGACCTGCAATCAAGACAAATAACAACTATGCATGCATGCTACTTCTCTACTCAAGGGTTAGAAATCAAGCATAAATTAACCAAACCATAGATAACTCATGCATTGGGACGGGAAAAGTACTTTTTTATTACTTGAAAATGAATCAACTTACAATCAAAGTTGAGACCGACCACCGCTCCTTGAACCTGATCCTAGGCTCCTCTTCTTCTATCCTCCAACTGCTTTGCATTAAATCTCCTTTGGCATGAGGAAAGGCTAAAGGGTTGGGACAATGGATTACATAAATGGGCAGAGTTTCTTCGCTATATTTTTTCCTCCTCCAAATGGTACCCCTACCCCTTCTTTTATAGGCTAGAAGGAGCTAGGGTTTTGGACGAACCCTCGATCATGTATGGCCAGGAGTTTCAGTTAACTAACCCATAGATTTTTGTTTCGTTAGCAACTTTACTTTTTTCGTGCTTTGTTAGGTACACGTGGGCTGTAGTGGGTCAGCCAGCGTGCACACGCTTGCAGTAATGGGTTAGGGCGTGTGGGCCTTGACACAAGAGGATTTTCAAAGAGTTGTTCAGTAGAGTTTTGGAAAAGAAGGGATATGAGTTGGCATGATGCCAGGTAAGCATGTGTGGTGCAATTTAGGGTTATAACAGATGCCCCCTAATGCGTGAGGTCAGAAGAGCATCTGATGGCCGAAATACATTACCAATATTTACTGATGTGCGGAACGAGTGAGCCCAAGGATCGGGAACCAGGAGGTGTCGTCTGCAAAATAACAAATGTCTCACCGAGGCAGGCATACCCATGCTCGAGAAAAAATAGAACCATGGCTACCAATCAAATACACTGTAGATCCATGTCAAATAACTATAAAGAGTAGCTGTGAATAATACACAGTGGAGCTACATCTCGAAATAAAAAAGATATACATATAGAGTACCCATCTTCCAGAAGCTGATTCGTCCTGATGGCTGTACTTCAGAGCTCGAGCAACAACTTCAAAATCTTCTAAAACTTGGGTAGGAGTGTAATATGAGTGTACGACTGCACTACCCAGAGGTCTTCGACGGCGCGTCGGTTATGGACTTGATAATATTGATGATCGGACTGAAGGCTTCAGTGATTTCGAACAAAGACTTGATTGGACGTTCAAGATCGCCGGGTATGCAGACAAGATACATATTACAGAGGGGTCGAATCAGGCTTAGTGACAAACTTCCCTTGGATAATAGCACGACAAGTGATAAGACTCAGGTAGAATATATGTTAATCATAAGTCTACGAATCAGGAGGCAACACAAACTCTCCATATGTTTGGAAGAGTAACCAAACGGTGGAGGACACAACTCTATATAGCGAGAAAAGATTCCTAAGGTCGTAGTACATCCCATAGTCTGATGATCAAACAGATAGATGTGCTTTATCCAAGGGTGACTCATTATGCTGCTAATAAAGAAAATACTTTTCCCATCCTCTTTTTGGGGTATATTTGATTTTTTTGTTCTTTTTGATAATTTTTGAAAAAGAATAAAGGAATATTACGTTACAATGGAGGAACGAGTACTGCAAACATACAAGCTCGAGGCACAAGGACAAGACTGATGTTCTGGTAAAATGATACTCGGGAAAAATCCTCCAGTAGCCAAAGGTGTTAAGATGCAAAAGCATATTGTCACAAGGCTGGTGGATAAGGTATGCAAATGCGGTGGATAGAACAAACAATGGTAACGTCCTTCGATGTAAGTTTAACGAGCCCAGAGAAGGTAAGCTCGGTGGTTTTTCATATTTAGAGAGTCTGAAAAAGCATAAAAGGAGACTCCGTCGGGGTACCTTTTTCGACAGTAGTCTAGTCGGTTCGAAAAAGGGATAAACTAGCACCGATTAGACGTCAATTCAAAACCATTTTAACGAGTGTGACAAGGACAAGATCACTCGGCTATTTTTTCACTTTTAAGGAGTCTGAAAAAAGCTTAACTATGGAGTCCGTCAGGAATATTCTTCTGGACCAATTTAACGAGTGTGAAAGAATAAGGTCACTCGACGATATTTTCAATTTTAGAGAGTCTGAAAAGAGCTTAACTATGGACTCCATGGGGGTTTCTTTTTCATAAATTTAGTCCCTCGGTCCCAAAAAAGAAATAAAATTATACCTGAGAGTACTCTTCTAAAGAATGGGAATTCAATAGAGTATACCTTTGTTCGTATAGTTGACCATCCGGACCGAAAAAGGGGTAAACTACCACCGGACAGACGTGACTTCAAATTTCAGTTTAATGAGCGTGAAAGGTCAAAAGATCACTCGACAATCTTTTCATGTTTAGAGGGTCTGAAAAGGGCTTAAACGGAGACCCGTTTAAGGAACGTTCTTCTGGACCAATTTAATGAGTGTGAAGAAACAAGGTCACTCGACAATCTTTTCATTTTTAAGGAGTCTGAAAAGGGCTTAAAGAAGACTCCACAATGGCTACTTTTCTCAGTTAATCTGGACGAGATCGAAAAGCATAAATGCAGTCTCGCCAGATGTTGCTTTCAGATCTCAAAGTGAGCTTGAAAAACAACAAAGTTAGCTCATGATAGACTCTTTGTGGGTCGATGCTTGGCATCTCCTCGGGGGAGCTGTATGCTCCGACGCAAACATTGTCTATGATGCTAGGGGTTCTGGAGATATTGATAGGTATCGTTTCAGAAATGGTTGCCATATTACCCTCAACATAGAGCTTGTGTGTAGCTAAGGGATTAGTATGACAAGACCTATCTCCAGTCATAGTCACGGTGAATTCTCCTGCTTTGATTCGACTTAACTTTGGGAGGAAATATGATCTGTGATGAATATCTTCTCAAGGTTTGTCTGGACTAGTCATTGCTTCGATTACTGCTTCGTCAGAAGGCAAGACTAAGTCTAACGAATCGACATTAGCGAGAGAACCCTGAGCCCAAATAGGCTCCAGAAGTGGATCTAACTCTTGTGTAGGAGTTGGATCAGGGTTAGCTGAAGCTTGTTGGACTAAAGAGTATGCTACCTCAGCGATAAAAAAGGGCATGGACATGCCTGAGTGCCCCATATCATCCATCGTGGTTGATGGGGGAGGAAGAATCCAAGGATCATCAAAGTAAGTCATGCGGAACAATGAAACTTGAAAAATCTCAACCTTATGGTGATTAGATATAAATTTGATATCGTCATGAGGAGGTGGGAAATCGAAGGTACCCATCAAGGATGGGCACAAACCCACTCCTACTTTAACGACACCTGGTTGAGGATTATCAATCATCGGGATCATGGATGCCCCCAAAGCTGGGTCAAGTCTGGAGAAAGATAGTTGATCAATGGTCACTATCCGACCCTCGTGTGGAAACAACAAGACTCGGAAAACTGTAGCAACCACAGCGTGCATAGAATAAGTCCAACTCCGTCCTAACAAGAGGTTATAGTCGAGGGGAGCATCGACTACCTCTACTTCAACACACACATTTTTCCCTCCTAACTGCACAGGGAAAGAAGGAATGATGCCATGTGGTCGGAATGAATGATCGTCGAAAGCAGTGAGGAGAGTAGGTGATGGAGACAAAACAGGTTGACCAATGGCCTTCCAGCATGCTAACGACATAACGCATGTCGAGGCACCCTCGTCGACTACCGTGCAGAAGATATTCCGAGTAAAAGTTTTCGTGGGATGAGCCACTACTATCTGAAATGCGACGTGGTAAGGTAGACGAGGTTTTAAGTTGGTTGTATCTAACATGATGGTTCCCAGATTACAATACTCAGTAGAGCCCAAAGAGGTTAACAAGGCTTTCCTCTGAGCAGGGTAGATTTGGAGGACCTCCAAAGCAGACATCAGACAAGGGGTTTGTGATAAATCCTCCACCACAGACTAATTCTGGGCAGCCCTTGCGTTTGGGTTGTGAGAAGATTTTTTGGCGACTCCACTTGGGACAATACTCTTTAGGGTTTCTGGATTTCTTTAAAGTTTTTGGGTAGTTTAAAGAATAGGTTTTCTGTTTTTCTTTTTCTGTAAGCTCTGAGCTAGCAGGGAGCCTGGTTCTTCATACCAGTTTTCCCTGACTTTTTCTTGACGATAGTTTTCGGGACACACAGAGGTACATGTGGCCTGTAGAATGCCTGCACGCGTGTACCCACGCCCTATCCTCTTACAACCCGCGTGTGAACGCTAGATGTAAGGATAACAGTAGCATGCAGGAGGTCAGAGAACTTTAGAGGCAGTCCACCTCTTCCCTGTCAGAATTGTACAGTCTCAGGGGGTTTTCTGGAATCCTGTCTGAGTCTTGTTGGTTCACAGTCCTATCTCAGATTGATTTTTTCGCCTTGTTATTCCTTGCATTATTTTTTGTTTTCTGTTAGAAAAAGAATCCAAGCCTTTAAGGGACCTTGGTTATCAATACCAGAGGCCTCTTCTTGGTCTGGACTGCCTGTTTTCATTTTGTCTTAGGATTGTTGGACACACCTACCACACTTAGAGGGGGGGTGAATGAGTGTGGGGCTCTTTTTCCCAAAACTGCCCTCTTGCACAAAAACTCATCAATTAGCATTCAACATTTATTCATTACCCATTGTTGTCATTTATAACCAG
>ML835880.1:40269-51639 GCA_009831015.1 Picea engelmannii | reverse complement strand
GTAAATGGGCAGAGTTTCTTCGCTATATTTTTTCCTCCTCCAAATGGTACCCCTACCCCTTCTTTTATAGGCTAGAAGGAGCTAGGGTTTTGGACGAACCCTCGGCCATGCATGGCCGGGAGTTTTAGTTAACTGACCCATAGATTTTTGTTCCGTTGGCAACTTTCCTTTTTTCGTGCTTTGTTAGGTACACGCGGGTTGTAGTGGGTCAGCCAGTGTGCACACGCATGCATTAATGGGTTAGGCACATGGGCCTTGACACAAGAGAATTTTCAAAGAGTTGTTCAACAGAGTTTTGGCAAAGAAGGGATATGATTTAGCATGATGCCAGGTAAGCATGTGTGGTGCAATTTAGGGTTATAACACCTATGCCTAGTAATTAGGGGCCATGGAATAGGGGGTTAAGCGATGGAAAGTGGTAAGGATGGTTGGGAACAATACAATGGATCTTCAAGAGAGTTCCTAATAGCAAACTCATTCCCTAAGAAGAACACTTACTAGGGAACAAATGTCAACCACCAAGGTGAAACATGGAAAAATGAATAATGTCCAAGCATATGTCATGAAATCTAAAGCAGTCTAATATACAACATAATTAAATGCCTCAAATATTGAAATGACACTCACCATAATACATGACTTGTACCTCATGGACAAAGGCCCAGTGCCTCTCAAAAGAAAGTTGGTGTGGTGGATTCCATATGAAATCCTAACCTATGTGGTGGTGAAAAGGGTCTCCATAATAATCCCTCTAGGCCTTTAGCCCCTTCTTCCCATAGAATGAGGGACAACTCCTTCTTGGGTAAATACACCCTAAAATCCCAAGAGACAAGGATATGGGGGGTTTAAGTGATGGAAAGTGGTAAGTATGTCTTGGAATGGTACAATGTCTCTTGAAGGGAGTTCCTAGTAACAAACCCATTCCCGAGGAAAACCACTTACTAAGGAACAATGTCAACCACCAAGGTGGAACAAGTAAAAACACATAATGTCCAAGCATATGTCATGAAATATAAAGCAGACTAAGATACAACATACTTAAATGCCTCAAATATTGAAATGACACTCACCATAATACTTGGCTTGTACCTCATGGAGAAAGGCCCAATGCCTCTCGGAAGCCAGCTCCTGTGGTGGATTCCATATGAAATCTTGACCTCTATGGTGGTGAGAAGGGTCTCTAGCTGTGCAAGTGGATACTATTGGTCATGAAATATCTCGACACTCCATATCTGCAACCTGAGGGCCTCGAGACATAATCTCCTAATTAGTTATCCCACAAAATGGGGATAACACTCCCAAAGGTGAGACACTTGGGCATACATAACCTTTATTCAACAACTCTTCCAATTGCATTTTTAGTTCCTTCAACTCTGGTGTGATCATCTTGTTAGGATTTTTGAATACTAGGGCATCTCTAGGTACCAAATCATTGGATAAGTCTATGTCTCTCTTAGGTAAAAAACCTAGAATTTCTCCAAATGCATCATCAAATTCTTTTAGAAGTACAAATTATTCAAGAATTGGACTTCTATTCTTCTCTAGATCTTCCACATGAGCTACAAATAATTGAAAACATTTCCTAAAACATATCTTTTGTTGTAAGGTTGAAATATCCCTTATAGGAATGGATGTTGGAATCCCTTTCACTAAGTTGTGTTTTGCTTCTTCATTAGGACATGTCATTGTCTTATATATTATGGAATTCTAGAACATCATAATGCTTATACAACCATTCCATTCCAATTAGGATATCATATGATCCCAATGGTATGATATTCAAATATGAAACTATTCTCACTCCATTCATATCTATTGGACAACCCTTGACAATCTCATGATCCTTCTTTTGGATCCAATAACTAGTTAAACCAACCATGATCTTTCAAGATTTCTCTTTTTCAAATGAAATCTATCCACTAATTTAGGATCAATGTGGCTATGGATTTCTTCTGAATCAATTAAAATAGCAAGAAGTTGATTGATAGTCTTACCTTGCACCTCAATCATGTGATACTGATGTTCTATCTATCAATCTTCTAGGGATTCATATATCCTTGGAATATTTTTTCCCATGTCTTTAATTGTACTAGCTTCCTAAAGGTTGTGACATTCCTCATTTTGTCTCCCTTATGAGGATAATATTTGTACATGTTCTCTCCTTTACATCCCCAAAATTTGATTGGTGGTCTTGGTATTTTCCATGAAGATTTTTCCATCTTGGACTCAATCTAAGTTGTTTTTCTTTGTTGATATACCTTAGTACTACTCCTAAAGGAAGGAGGTTTGGATTGCTTATTCCTTTTACATCTTATCATCCTTCTTATCTCTCCAAGTCTTCAGTACTACTTCTCTTCCTTTGTTATGTTCATACAAGTACTTATCCTTCCTTGTGGCCTCTTTGAAATTGTTTGGTTCATCAAATTGAATATTACCTCTATAGAAATATGGAATTCCACTCATAAATATTTGAATATTGGCCTTCTCATCCTTAATGAATCCTACATATCTCAAAAAATTTGAGAAATTGTTTCATATTCTTCCATGGACATATTTCCCAACTTAAGCTCTAAGAACACTTGCATTTTTGTTTCATAGTAATGCTCTAAAAGATATTTCTACTAGAAATATCTCTTAAAATTCTTCCAAGTGATCTTTGTTTCATTGATGTTCTTAACCTTCTTCAGCTAGTCCCACCTCACAAAATCCTCCCCTTGTAGATATTAAATGGAAATCATGGCTTACAAGTTGGGTGAGTATTTATGCAGTTGAAATTACTTTCTAATCCCAAGAAACCAAGCTTCAACCTCTTATCCCTTTTTGTTCTCTCCATAAAAATTCGGTGGCTTAAGTCTCATGATCTCTCCTTAAAAATTGTCCACTTCATTCCTTCTTATCTAATTCCTAACAAGGGACACTTCTAGGTTGATCTGTGATTCTTTAGATGAATGTGTATTTTTGGATGAATGCGCAAGTGATTAATGTGGTCTATGAGTCATGCTAATAGTCCTTGAATTCCTATATCCTTTTTATTTCTCCCCTCTTGCATGAGGCTTTCCTACATCGTTATGTCTTGAACCTGACTCAACTCTAACTTTCCTTTTCAATTGGTTTAGACTATGTAGAAACTAAGTGTTTATATGATTTACCTACTCTTGAGCTTTGATACTTCTGCCATTATCATATATGTAGTTCCATACTTCCATTCTTAATCTCTTCATGGTATCTATTATCTCTACTGGCTCTGTTATCCTTCTATGTCCATTAGACATTGTCTCTTCATTTCTTAAATTGATGTTCATACACCTCACTTCTTCCTCATGGATGTGAGTTATCTAGTCATCTTCCATACTTTCGGTCCTCATAATTCTAGAAAATATGCATGTAGCAAGTTATTGTTAGATAGAAATAATTCATCAATTCTGGAAAATTATACATATTTTCTACCTCATTAAGCCCCCCTGTTTCCTTCTTTAAATTTGTTAAGAATTCATGTTGCTCAAATCCAAATTATGCCCATATATATGGATTATATTATTCTATATATTTCTAGTGACTATCCCCTTTCTCAATTATGAGCTCTGAGTAGAAAGTTACAACCTTATGAATATACCAATTCTGCCTAATTTTGCATTTTCTTTATTGTGCAATTTATTTGAAAGGCCATCTTATTTCAATGGCAGGAGAAAATATGTTAGGAACCAAGGAAACTCTCGTATCAGACATTGATAATAATGATGATGGTGAACACACATGAACTCTCATCTTAATAATCTGATGCTACAATCAAATTATGTAGCAATATGGAAATGTCAAATTCATCCTTTTTCATTTTCCCCTAGACTTATAATTTTTATCCAAGCTAGATATCTCCCAAACTGAGCAGTTTTGGAAAAACTTCACTATGTAAAAATTGCTTGGCTTGATGAGAAGGTAAAATTTTGATTAAATACATTTTTTTGTCTATAATGAACAACAAACTATGATATTGCTTATTTTTTAAAAATATCCAATAAAATCCTTAATTTATTTAGAAGTATGAAGAGTATCAAACAAGATAGGAACTTCAATATTATCATATATTTTGTTAACCTTTGATATGGAAGATATAATGCAAGGAAATAAAAACAAAGGTGATGCAAAAAAATCTATTGCTTCATATTCCTTCTATCATGTACCTTTAAATTGGTTACAAATTTCAACTAAACCACATAACTATATAAAATATGAGTTATCATATTTCCACATGCATCGCCTTATGTACAAGGTGAATCATTACATAGCAATTAAGTAGCAATGCAATATGTTGTAGGTAACACAGGGGCTCCATTATCATTTTTTAGATAGAATGGCCCTAAAATATCAACCATGGATTTCCATGCATCCCAAGATTCAATCCATATGTCAATGTTTGTATCAAGAAGAGTTCGTTCTAGTATTTTAAGCATGAAATTTACAACAACCATGTTTCCTAGTACATAACCTCAAAGTAGGATGATGAACCACACACATGCATTGACTATAAGAACCTTATAAATTTCACTTTCTATTATTTGCTTCGTACATGTAAGAAAATCATTTTTAATTCTTTCTCACAAGTAGTTGAAGTATAAAGAGTTGCATTATTGAGTGCTTGAAAAATGCCTTCCAACATAATAGGTAGATGGGATGACAAAACATGCAATTCAAACTATGGTGCAAGGATGACTTCCACTCCTCATTTACACATCTACTTAGAGTTTTTGTAGCTTATGAGATCTACTATAGAAACAATAATTTTAATTTCCATTTCCTTTGAAGTCTACCAACATCCTTTTATGGCACCCTAAAAATTCTATTATGTGACGAAAATCAAAATTTTACCTCTCATACAATATCAGGGGTAACACCTATCATTATAAACCTTTTTATACTTATGGGTTGAATATTCCATTTACAATTTTTTTGTAGTGGTTTCAAACCCTATGCATGGTCCATGAACAATAAAACCATATTTTGATCCATAAGACATTGGTTTTTATCCTTGGACCATGTGTAGAGTCCCAAGAACCATCTATTATGTGAAACCTCATAATGGTCCCATATGACCTGCATGGATAAGGCCTTTAGGTCTATCCTTGGTGAAAAAAAATATCCCAATGGCATATGTATCCCATTTGGTGGCTAAATATTCCCTCTAAATACATGTGTAATGGTTCAAGACCTATGTTTGTAATATGAGCCCTAGAATATTGATTTAGGTCATATGGCCCTTCCTTTACCTACTTAACCATTGTTAAGACCCCAATATCCTTCCCTAGTATGTAAAAACTCCTATAGATTCCCATATCCCATTCTAAGATCAAATATCCTTTTTAGAGGACCTATGTTGTTCTTTGAGGCCATGTTCACAAACCAAATCCTTAAGATATTTTTATACAACTTGAGGCCCATTATTTCCTCTTCTTATCATGGTCAAGTCCCAAATACCCATCCTTGGTGCACAAAACCTCCTAGAAATACTCATATGAAGCCAAGTATCCCCACTATAGGTCCTCTGTAGTAGCTCAAGGAATTGTTTCATGGATCATGAACCTTAAAAAATTCATTTAGGTCCTAAGACCCTTTAGTTTCTCTCATGAACACAGTTAAGGTCTCGAGACCCATCCATTGTGTCTAAAGTTTTCTAATGGTTCCCATAACTCATTTAGAGGCCAAATATTACGAGCCATGTAAGACTAATTTGGATCATATGGCCCTTAATTACTAGTAATCACGGCTATTAGTGATGTAGTCATGGATGGATAGATGATGTTGATGCTCTAGTTGTCTTGGTGATTGTTTTCCTTTCATACTAGTAGAATTGGTTGTGGAGTCCCTATGATCATTGTATGGTTTATGATACATCATGCATGTTGATGTATGACTTCCTTGATGGAACACCCTAGCAATTTTTGGCTAAGATAATATTGTATTGGAATCTTTGTTTGGTTGTAATTCTCCCCTCGATGTCACTTGATTTCACATTCATTTAGGTTAATATGGTATAGAATGGTGTGATGTTCATGAGGTGAATTCCCTTTCTCATGTTGACGATTCATACACATATTTATATGGTTTTTTATGACATATATTACACCCTCACGTCGAGCATTTCCCTCTTCTACATATTTTTATGCCCTACTACTTGGTGGAGGAGCCTACCATGGAGTTGTGCCCTAGCCTAATTGTGGGATGATTTCACACTTGTTTAGGTTTTATTTGGATATTACTCATCATCCCATGTGGAGCGCTCACCCTCCTTGCATACATATTGTTAAGGGATGGTCTTATTTATTGATTGATGAGGGGCCACCCCTTTCTTTATGAATTTAGTTGATCATTGAAGGCATTTCACATGTGTTCTTCATATATTTGATGCCTTATATCATGGATCCACTTGTCTTAATATATATATATATATATATATATAAACATAACAAAATAACTATAACAAAATAACACTAAACCTAAATCTAATATTGCACTCATGAGCATACATTCATGAGACAATATAACAAAGCACTAATCAGAATCCAAAGAAAAAAATACCATACTCAAATACAATGATCAAATACACAACACGTTGGAGAAAGAATGCATGTCGGAGAAGGAAGTTGGAGTAGGGAATACAATGATCGAATACACGCAGGAGAAGGAAGTCGGAGACAGAGAGCTAGGGTACGCAGGACATGCCAGGAGAAGGAAGCTGGAGACAAAGAGATAGGGCATACAGGACTGGTCGGGAGAGAGAGATCGAGGGCAGGGTTATGAAGGAGGCATAGCTCATGGAGGGAACCGGGAGAGAGAGATTGAGGCCAAAAATGGTGAGTTGTTGAATTTCCCAATACCTCCCTTCATTTCATGGTAATAATGCATGACTAAAAACTTGTCACACTTATGTTTCACCCTAAATGTGTGACACATAGAAGGATTCTATGCCTTCAAGTGAACTTCATCCTCTATGCAATGCTTATATTAATTAGGGTTTGTGGGATGAGTTATGTAGGGTGGAGAATATCAGAGCCAAAATCCACTCATGCAAATCAGACTTAAAAAACTATAAATGAAGTAAAATTCAACTTTAGGTTTGGAATAATACTCATGTAGAAAAAACCATAAAGGGAAAAGATTGCATGATCATGCAAACCCAAAATTATTTATAGAACCCAACTAAATTCTCCCTCAAATTTGAGATTCAAATACTTACATAAATTTTGATAAGAAGGGGCACCTTGCCAAGCTTGGAAACCTTTGCACTAGTAGTTCCATGTGTTGGAATATGGGGCCACCAGTACTTGTCCTTTTGAATCTTCCATGTTGTGATAATCAATACTACATAGTTGAATATGATTATTCCACACATCCATTAAGTCAACCCTGCTATTGTTAGTGTGGCAATATGATACTTTCTAAGATTGTCATATGCACCTATAGTCTCTATTTACTATTCACGCCAATGTTTTATCTTCACCCACCATGCATATGTGTCATCCTTGTCTCATTGTGCATTGTATCATGTCTAGGAAAGGATTTATGCAATTCAAAACATGAATAAGGAAATCCCCACGGAGAGGTGGATTGAAAATACATTATAAGATTCAAATAAATTCTTGTAGATTTTGAGGCATTAATACTTAGAGTAATTTTGATAAACTAAGGGTCCCTTTACCTATGTCAATTCCACGTGCCATATATTGGAAATTCCACTTGTCTTATCCATTCCCCCTTCTTGATGTCATCCATGCCATCTCACGGGATTTCACTGGTTCACTTATCCTAGCACTTTACATTGTTGACATCATCATGTTGGCATGGCAACATCAATATGCCACATGACATTTGACCCTTGATCCTCATGGTGTTGAAGTGGAGGACATCGATTTCCAATATGGGCTCTACTCACATTGTAAGGTGTTTAAAGGATATCTTATAGAGCCTAAACATAATTCCTTGAATTTGCTTGCACTCTATGGACCTATAATATTATAGAACCTAATCTAATATAACAATAATTCTATGATATGAGTTATGCAACATAAGGAAAATAAGTGTTGAAAAATACTTATCATAAGTATTTTCATTAGAGCCTTAAAGGGATGCCATCTGCATAGTTTAGATGACAATTTTGTTGGTCGGTGCATTGGAGAATGGTTACATGGATATGTGTAAGACTTAGAGAATGCCAAGTAACCATGTAGTCACATTAATGTGACTACTTACTTTTTCGTTACTTTATATAATATAAACTGAGTATTTGTTGAAGAGATTTAGTCCTTCAAGAATTTATATCGGGTATTTGATCTTGATATCAACGACTTAAATGGTGGATATTCACTCCTAATATTTGTTGTAAAAATTGTAAAAAAACTTGAAATTTGTTACCAAAAAATGCTAAAACCCTTGATATTTGTTACCAAAAATTTGTAACATGTAGTTCTAGGAGTCTTCCTTGAGATTGAGCTTACAATGGATGTTCAACAATTTATATTGGGTCTTAAATTAGTGAAGAGATGTTTTGGATGAGAGTCATAATTTTCAAGGCATGAGATGGGATGGGTAATGGATAGTCTACGAGTAGGGAGCATAGATGGGTTGAATAAGGTAGATTTCTTGCATACTAAGGTCACCATGTTTACACCTCTTATCTCTTGGCAAGGTTAAGAATTTCTAGAGAACATAAAAAATTGAAATCCTTATGTGACATTCCTCTTACGAAACAAGGATTTGTATCATTTTTTCTTTATTACATTGTTCTTTTGAATGTTGTATAGGTGTACTAATTAGTGAACTATGACATTTTCATGGTAATGGATAGCCTACGAGTAGGGAGCATAGATGGGTTGAATAAGGTAGATTTCTTGCGTAATAAGGTCACCATGTTTACACCTCTTATGTCTTGGCAAGGTTAAGAATTTCTAGAGAACATAAAAAATTGAAATCCTTATGTGACATTCCTCTTACGAAACAAGGATTTGTATCATTTTTTATTTATTACATTGTTCTTTTGAATGTTGTATAGGTGTACTAATTAGTGAACTGTGACATTTTCATGGTATTTGTAAAATTTGGGTCATTTTTCTTCCATTTTTCTGGATAATTATCTCATAGTTTTTGTCATTAGCAATGCACACATAGTAATCTATCAATAAATTATTTCTTTGCTTAAAACCTCTTGCTCCTTCCCATAGCTAGTTTTCATCGAAGTTGAAATTCTTGCATTTCATTTTCCTCTTTCATGGTTTAAAGAGTCGAGTCAAAACACCATCAGTTTCACGATCACTCATTTGAGTAACACCAACCTAAAATCGAGCGCTAATTAAAATTTATCTAGCAACTTTTCTAGGGCTATTCAAACCCATCTTAGCTTAGGTGTAGAGATTTGGAATAAGATTGTGAGAATAAATTTCCAAAGATGCTAAACAAACATAAAGCTTTGAGTTAGGGAGTGAAATCCAGTTGTTATATCACTGACTTTCAGAATCCCTTCTAACACAAGGGTCAAGCACGAGGTTGCATTGGGCCCGACAGAGTAATTGACCCTGCTTTGTTGTTCTTGGTGTTGAATATCGACTGTCCCCCCTATGCTTTGGGATAGTAGGTGGTACCATAGAGGCCATAATATTTTATACTTCCTACATAAGGTGACAACACATGGAAGGTGGTGTTGTATCTGGGATCGACGTTGGATAGACTCACTCAGACTTCTTGGATGGTTTCCCACTGCTCAGTGAGGTAACATGCACCAGGGCGTTAGTTTGTTAAGTAGGTTGTCAACGTAACTTTCCCACCCACTGAAAATCATCCCCTTATCAAACCTGTGATGTTGGATTCCATCACCAACTAGCGTTTCTTTGTGAGAAGGTTTGTTTGCATGCTTGACTCCTAGATTAATTAGCTTGTGTTGTTTTTTCTCCTTAGTTGGCCTTAGCATTGAGTTTTTGTCTAATGGGATCATTTCCAAGTTAATTTCTCATTCGATCAATACAAAATTTGGATACCATTAAAAAAAAAGGGAATAAAGACGTAACAAATAGCTCATACCTAACTTACGTCTTATAATTCTCCAACATTGTTCTTTACACTTAGTGCAAAAAACACCAAATGGAAAAGTTTACACAAAGTCATGACCGAAAAAGCTCCAACTAATGAAAATGAGAAATGTGATTGCATAATTCAAAATATTATCATAAACCCACATCTCACATATGTGTACATGTACCATAGATTCACAATCTTTCATGAAGAGGTCCGGGAGAAATGCCTCCATGCAAAATTGTCCACATCAGAATTTTCCATGTCCTTGATGGAAATATATAAAATTCCCTTGAAGATATTTTAGTCCTTGTCATGTTTAAAAAGGATGAGCCCATTATGGAAGTGGTCAAATGCTACTTCTATCTCTTTTTCCAAATGAAATTCATGTTACACATGAACGACAATATCATGCAAGTTTTTAAAGTTTTTTACAATGCATATTGCACATTTCTGCCATCCCTGTTTCTCCCCATGCGTATTTTTTCCATCAATATCAATATCCATTGTGTATGAAATAAATTTATCATTTCTCATATGACCATGCACTATGTTATGCAAACATGGGTGGTCAATAGGAAGTTGGCAAAAATAGCCACAAGAATGGCATCTTGTCTCACAATAATGTATAACATATTTCTTAGTTGTATGAACATGAGGTCCTTCATGGCTCCTCTTAAAGGATCGTACTGGGACACAACAATCCTTTTGTAGACCTTTCTACTATGATACATCATCATAATCGAAATACCCTCTACTCCCTAGGAACTTATTTGTTTGGTGAACTAATTTGGTAAACTTATTATAGTTAGATGACTTCTTAAAAAAGTCACAAACTTCCCCACAGGTGTGGTTTCTCATTTTACAGTCATGGGAACCTTCATTCCTTCCCAATTATTTGCATTCCTCAACTGAATTCTCTACTTCCTCCATGGTGTAGAAGGTACATTTTTCTGAGCATACATGGATACCCATGAAATAATGAGATGAGACATGGCATTTTTCATGCATACATCTCCAAATGCATTTAGATCATTTATATTCTCAAACAGACAAACTTTGCTTCATGTTTTCAATACCTGAAACAACCTTTAATTGTAATTATTGCACCTCATCAGAACTGGAAAAATCCATAGTGTTTGACATCAACCACTATTGAACTCACTTTTTCCTTTGATAAGCTAATGCACCCAAAAATATTTCAAAAAGAGAGTGCCACCATTCACCATCATTTCCTTTTCTTGGCACAACACTATCTAATATCATACTCGAAATACCGTTTATTCCCTAGGAACTTCTTTGTTTGGTGAACTAATT
>ML835880.1:19104-32110 GCA_009831015.1 Picea engelmannii | reverse complement strand
TACTTACTATTGGGGGTGATTGGGCCTCCTCCTTTTAGAGACCTTATTCTTGTGTTTCTGCTAATTGACATTTCTATGGTGGGCTGGCTTCCTTGGGTCTTTTGTCTTTCTGCCTCTTCCTCCCTTGCTTCTTTACGAGATTTTCTCCCTGCTCTTTTGGCTGGCCTTTCTAGGATCTCATCCTCTGAGGAGCTTGATGGATCTATTACTTTCTTTCTGGCTACGTCAACATATGTTGGAGAGGGGACTACTTCCAAGGTTCCTTCCGCTTGCCCAGGTGCCCCTATGTCTTGCCCATTTGGAGGGGGGCTTGAATGTGTCCTGCTGTCCATAATTTCCGGTTCTTCTATGTCATTGTTGACCTTTTCTATTTGAGGTTCTGCATGCGGCGGGGGATTAGAGCTCCCGTCGATTTTCTCTGGCTCTTTTTGCCCGGAGTTGCCGTTCTTGGTTGCTCCTTTGGATCTGGATTTTGCTGTCCCTGTTTTCTGTACTGCAGTCCACTGATTTGCTTTCTCATTTTCACTTTCTTCTGCATTCTTTTTCTTGTAGTGCCTTGCAAAGTGACCGTAGCCATGGCAGTGCCGACATTTGAAGGGCAGTTGCTCGTAGTCTATCTCCTGAATGTGCGTCCAGTCTGCGGCCATAAGCTTAATTGCCTCCGGTAATCCCACTTCCAGATCAACCTCCACACAGATCCGTGCGCATGAGTACTGATCTTTTCTTACTGCTTGATCTATATACCTTCCAAGCGTGTTCCCGATTGCATGCAAAGATTTTTGGTTCCAGCAATGTAAGGGGAGGTGAGGTAAACAGACCCACACTGGGATGGCCGAGGGCAAATCCTGGGATGGGTCGAAGTCCGGGGTCCATTTGTTCAGGTATAACCCCTGAGGCCCCATGAAGTACGGCCCATTTCTGAAGATGAGATTTTTGTCCTCAGGGTTGTCGAAGACGAAAACAAAAAATCCTTTCCCTATGAAGTGGCTCTTTATTCCTTCTGTTATGAGCGGATTCCATTTCCTCTGCACCCATGCATCTACGGATTTGGGAGAGGGCCATAGTCCGGTAAATTGCCCAATAAGTCCCCTGTCTGCTAAGTTGACTATCGTTCTGCAAGTTTCTTCCAAAGGCAATTCAACACTGGGAATACTGTCCAGTTTCTTCACGAATTTCTGCTGCACTGCTGACGGCGGTCTCTTGGAGGTTGCAGCGACCAACTTCCTAAATGCTTCCAGTTCTGGTAATGGGGGAGGGTTAGGGATGGCGCCCCCACCAGCGTCCATGACTGGGGATGCCCTTAACGTTGCAGAAAGCCCGAGTTGGATCGCATCCTCACGCCCCTACGTGCTAGGTCGTGATTTTTGTGAAGCCTAATTCAAATATAGGCTCGGGCCATGCAGGAATACTCTGGAGGTGCCGAATCGCGACTTTGTATGCACCAGGGCCGCCAAAAAGGGGTCGCGACCTTCAAACCTTCAAAACGGGAGTCTGCTCTTGAGCTAGATCCGAGGAGAGCACTGCTGTCAGTGAGCGACCTGGAGCAGGAAATGGGGGTGTCGGCCAAGCTAAGCCTGGCCGCCGAGAGGGCCGAGGCTGCCTATGCGCGCGGCTAGGGTTCCAGATTTCTCCCTAGCTTGGGCCATTTTTCGATGTAGCATACTCCCACTTTTTACTCAATAACAATTGTTATGTTCTTAAGAAAATATATGATCAAGTAACATAAAAAAAATATAGCGAGTACTCCCATAAATTCACCCTTTCTTTCATGTGAGAGATATTATAGAGACATTAGCATAAACATGGATGAAAATTGGGGCAAAATTGATATAGCAGATGGATTACAAGTGTCATTAATAGCTCTTACAATGTAGGAGATGAAATCTATCCCCTTTATGCCAATAGAGGCTTCTAAAGGCACTTAAAACAAAAGATCTTGGTGTTTCTAGGAGAAAATTAATTTTCTTCATGTTGATAACTTTGTACTTTCCAACTAAGAGAAAACATGAAGTTCCATTTCATGATATCATTAGTTTTTAATAGACAGATGGGGAAAAATTGGTCCTATATCTCTTAATGCATGATTCTGCAAAATTGATCCTTTGTTGTGACCTATTGGATTTCCTATGATTCCAAAAACCTTAGTATCTCTACAATTTCTTTATCTTCTATTTTGTTATTAGATCCCTCAATACTAGTTGACCTGAAGTTGATTCCTTCCCTACTCCCAAGGAGCCAAATGTAATTTATCCACCAAACTTTGAGAAAAGAATCCAACTAATTATCCGTCTAGTAGAAATCATTGATGAAATAATGGAAACTTGAGAGGGAGAAAACATTTGAAAACCCCAAGCCACATTGGTAACATTATGATTTGAAACTATGATCACAAATTCTTGATTTTTGGATTTATTTCTTAAAGTTGACATTTTACATTGTTTGAAAGTGGCATTAATTATTCCCTCTATTACTATGAAACACCAATCATTCTACTCATACAGTTGAAATCTTAGTCATTCCTCCAGAACACACAACGAATTTTCCAAACATTTTCCCATTAAGCTCGAACTATTACAAAACCATTCTCCAAATCCTACTAAACTGAGCCTGCATATAATTAAAACGCGTACACTCAAAGCTTGCATATTGACAAAATCATGGCTAGCTATAAGGGCTGGAAGGTAACATGTATAGGTTGTAAATATGCAGTCTCTATGTATGTGTTTCCTTCATATGCTTATGGAAAATTCTTAATTTGTAAAGGATATTTAGATTCTTGCCTAATTTGGGAATTAAAATCTAACATTACCCCATCAACATTGTAACACTAAAATCGCAGAGTTATGATTATAGTAATTGTATCTTCACATACCCCTCTCTTAATCAAATAAATGCCATGCCTAGACTTTCTTTGGTGGAATGTTCCCAACCATATCCATTGAAAATCTTTTCATCAACTAATGATTCTTGTGATTAAATTTAAATATTTGAGCATACAAATTTTGTCCCAAAACAACAATCCTTAATGACACAAGAAATGAGTTTCAACTTTGTCATTATTGACATTAATGCATCTCCTAAAATTGTTTGGAAGTGATTTTTTCTTGTTTAATGGAGAATAATATGAATGAATACAGAACTTAAGTAGCAAATGAACCACCAGAGGAAGCACATGTTCTTAAACATTAGTCAAACTCAAGTTATTAATCATCAAAATACAAACAAAGATGAGTTTTAAAATTATCTACAAACTACAACTAACTACGACTAATTAGGTCATTTCATTTTCGATATATTTCTTTTTCAGCATAGAGAACATGTGTAATCAAAACAATTAAATATAAATTTTTAATAGTACCTAATACTAATATTACATTTCAAATATAAATGTACGCATAAATACTAGATTTGGAAGGAGATAAAACATCCAGCCTCTTAAAGAAGACTTATTTGGCAGTTCTCGAGTCAATTGTCTTACATGCTTTACATTAATGAGATTCACTTCCTATTCTTACAAGGTAAATTTTGTTCTTCCTTTTAGCCTCTTTATATTGGAAATCAACATGGATTTAGAACACATATTTAAGAAAGGACAAAGAGATGTTAGACCTTGACAATTTCATCTTCAAAAGATCGATGACAATTCACTGAGATATTTGATCATTTGGACTATATTGAGAAATGTTCTCCATGAACAATCCGGTAATTACCCTATTCCTCATGACAACCTTCAACAATTTCTGGAGCCTTACAAAGAACATTTTTGATATACTTAAAGTCAGTCTGCAACAAGTCTCTATATGGCCCCTCAACAAGATGCTTGGTCTTGAACTCAAGATTGGAACTAATACTTGAACATGTGACAAGAATCTCAAAGTTCAGACTATTCTGATCTCAAATAACATTCTAATGTTACACACCTGAACTAATATCAATGGATGTAAAGATCTCAACTAATTTTGATCACAAATTCTTGATTTCAAGGACATCAATTTTTTTTTTTAAATAAATATATGTCATCGCTATTGCGACGAATGCAAAGATTCTTATGACAAACTAGCTATACTATCGCCAAATTTTTTTCATCGATAGTATAGCTAATTCATCGCAATAATATTTACATTTGTCACTCTTGCAACTATATCCTTTCCTTGTCTCTCTTACCGATGAATTCCCTTGTTTGTCTCTCTTGCGACGATATCCGGTCTTTGTCACTCTTGAGACGATATCCCTTCTTTGTCGCTCTTGCGACGATATCCTTTCTTCATCGCTCTTGTGAAAATATCCCTTCTTTGTCGTTTGTGCAACAACAACTGTTGGTCGTCTTTATTGCGATGACCAACATTGTTCATCGGGCTTGCGACAACTTCCTTGGGTATTCACTCTTGCGACATTTTCTCAGGTTCATCGCACTTGCCACAACACGTGAAGCGACGTTTGGGAGACCCAAGATTCGTCGTAATATCCACGGCATAACGTCGCAAGAGCATTGAAAGAGCCGTCGTAAAATGACCCAAATTTACTAGTGTAGGATACATTGTGGAAGAACATTGGGTGCATGTAAACCCAACCAAGATATAAGTCATTTGTGATTAGACAACCTCAATGACTATGATAGATCTTTGTAGCTTCTTAGCCCTCTCCAACTTATACCGCAGGTTCATGTTGGTGTTTTGTCATGTTTCTTTTCCCTTAAGTCAAGTAACCAAGGGCGGAGCTAAATACAAATTTTCATAATTTGAATCATAGCATAAAGCATTATAGTATATGAAACATTGCCTCTTTTCTACACTAGTCCTCATGTTGCCAGATCTTCCACAACCATTTGAGATTGAGATAGATTCCTTTAACTATGCTATTGGTGATGTCCTCACTCAATATGTACATATAGTAGCCTATCATAGTGAAACATTATCTGATGTTGGTCATAGATATCCCACCTATGACAAGGATATGCATTCCATTGTGTAGGAATATCGACAATGGAAGAATTATATTCTAGGAAATGAAACGATCATCCACACTGGTCACAATCCTTTAAAATTCATGAAAACATAAGTAAATCTATAGAATGACCACCACTAAAAAGATTCCACACACTTTCATAAATTCTGGTTAAACATTAAGTACAAGAAGGGAAACACCAACCATGTTGCATATTGCCTCGATCAACCCCCAGTTGTGGCACTCACCAAAGTTCTTAACTCCCTTTGGCACTAGACCTCTGAGTGGCCAAAATTATACAATAACGACTCTAACTTTTCTGCTATGTATTAAACACTGAGTTCCAATAAACAAGTTCTGGAATTCCACCTCGAGGATGAACTCTTGTGTTATCTAGAGCATATTTGTTCTCCTTCAAGTGAGCATGAAAATATAATTTGGTAAGAACATGGAAGTTAGGTGGTAGGGCACTTCATGGAGAATATAGTAGCAGTACTTTAGAAGAATTTATATTGGCCAAAGATTTAATAGGACGTTGACAAATATGTCAGGTTGTGCACTACATATGCCATCTCTAAGTTGTCCATTAAGAATAAGGGGTTATACACTCATTTTCCTACCCCGGACAAGCCTTGGGATCCTGTCTCCATGGATTACATGTTAGGTTCCCCCCCCTCCCCCACCAAACATGGTCACAATTGAGTTTTGTGGTTGTCTATTAGTTCTCTAAGATGACCATTTTGACACCATGTAAAAAGAGTATCATAGTCGAGGCCACTACTAGGCTCTTCTTTGAGAATTTTTAGGTTCATTTCAATCTAACATGGACCATTATGTCAGATAGGGAGAATAGGTTCCTTAGTACCTTATGGTCTAACCTATGGTCTTTGATGGACACAATCTGACCAAATTGATCTCCTTTCATCTCTAAACATATGGACAAATGGAATTGGTAAATAAGATGATTTTGCATATCCTGTGCATGTACAACACCAAGAATCCATGTACATGGGATGAGTGCCTTCCACATTTTCAACATAGCTATAACAGATCCCTCCACAACTCTATAGGCCACAACCCTTTTCAGGTGTGTTTGGGGTTCCATCCACTGCCCCCCATTGATGGATCTCTTCACATTCTATCTTCCCCAATAGAGTTCTCTCACACTCAAACCGAGGCAGGAAGAGTAGCCAAATTTGTTGAACAGATCCAACATCTCCAACAATAGGTTCATAATATCTTGGAGAAGGCCAATTCCAAGTATAAGAAATAACATGGCCAACATCGGGTTCCTCATAAGTTTCAGGTTGGTGACAAGGTGTGTTTGCATTTGCATAAAAAATGCCTCACATCCCCGCATAGGAATCTCAGAAAAATTTGATACATTCCTTACACCATCACAAAGGATGTGGGTGACAATGCTTTCAAATTGAGTATTTCCCCTTTCCTTGGCTTTCACCCATTATTTAATGTGGATTGGCCTCGACCATATTTCCCCACCTTTGTTGGACACCTTAGAGGTGCCTAAGAAATTGCCCCCTATATAACTCAACCATGACTGCACTGCATAAGATCCAGTGGATCATATCATGGACACCAGGATGAAGGGAACCTACTAATATAACATATAACTCTAACTGGTTGTTAAAGTAGGAAAACTACTTCAACAAGGCAAGTGGCTCACCAAGATTTAGATTCAAAAGACATTTCCCCATCTTCTAAGGGAACTTGATGCAATGGGGAACATTGCTTCCTAATGGTGAAGGATTAATATTGGTGGATATCAGTGGCCACCAACCTCTTCCATTGACTCATCACAATTCTCCATCTTGGTCATTTTTATTATGATTTTCATGTCCTAAACTTCTGGGGTCATTTTGAGGCCCTAAACGATGTTTGTTTTCCATTTGGGGGCCAAGGATAGAGACACCCTTCCTTGGCTCACCAAAAATTGTAATTATTAGTTAGATCTTTCCAACGAGCTACTATGTGCACCAAATGAAGTTTGTTAGAAAATCCATGCCCCTATAAAGTTGGTGTATCAACTAACCACCTCGGGGCCTACAATACTTTTGGAACCTCGCCTCCTAGGGTTAGGGTTTTGGATCGTTAGGGTTCTTTATTTATGTTAAAATTCCATTATTTCGGCCTCTTGTGATAATTTTTTGTGAATGAGCATAACTGACATCTCTTTCTCTTCAAATATAAGCTACCACCATTCTAGTCAATTTGTGTTCTACATTATTCTAGTATTTTGTTCATTAGTAGAAGTTGGGTTTCATTATATATTTGTACTATCTACTATATTTCTATGTTTTTTTCATTTCATTCTAAATATAATCCAGATCATTGTTTTTTTAAGAAACAATAATCATAGCACCAAAATATGGGCAATTACTAAGTATGTAATATAATAACAACACAAATCTTGTGGCATCTAAATTAATGTTTATCTTATACATATGGGATAGATATTGGAAATTTTCATTTGGTGAATGGTTTATTATTCATTTTGAACACAATGAATCTGAAACTTTATGGTCATGTGGATGACCTTGCACATTTTTTCCTTTAAATCTCTCTAAAATCATTCACTTACAACAATATTTGTGGATATAAGCATCATATAATTCCAAGAATTTTGTGAATTCTATGGAATGCACTATGAATTTTTCATCACTATTTATTCATGTTTCATTGTTTAATATTGTTACATTGCAAGTATCTTTGAGCATCATTGGATAAGCATTCACCGTGGAAATGAGAAACTCTGGTTTTAACTAAGACATACATTCATAGCAGTTTTCTTGGATACTTGAGTCATCGACAATCATTGGATTTACAATTTAATTGGAGTATTTGTTTTAATCAATTGCATGCTTAATCACTTATTTCTCACGCAATGAGATATCTATTGGTATTTTTCATTTGGTGAATGGTTTATTATTGATTTGTAACATGATAAATATGAAATTTGATGGTCACGTGGATGACCTTTCACATTTTTCCCTTTAAATCTCTCTAAAATCATTCACTTACAACATTGTCTGTGGATATAAACATCATAGAATCCAAATAATTTTAATCAATTATATGGAATACACTCTAAATGGTTCATCACTATTGATTCATGGTTCATTGTTCAATATTGTTGTTGGATTACTGAGAGGCGAGGGGTGAATCAGTAATAGCGTAATTATAATCCTTTTTCTTCAAATGTTATATCAATGTAGAATTATTATCCAATAATGGGCAATAAGAAACAAACAATCACACACATACATAATACACCAATGTTTTTACGTGGAAACCCAAATCGGGAGAAAACCACAGAATGTTTTTTCTTATATGTATTGAAGAATTACATTGATTGGAAGCACCAACTTCCTTTGTTTTCCAACTGCAACTGGAAGGAGGCTCCAAACCTCTGGTTTCTCAGGCTACAACCTGAGGGAAGCTCCAACTCCCCAATTCTCTGGCTACAACCAGAAGGAGGCTAAAACCCCCTATGTTCTCAGGCTACAACCGGAAGGTAACTACAACCACCTATCTTTGCCCCGTCCAACCACCCTGAAGTAGAAGTAGAATGATGGAACCACTGTCAACCTGTCACTGTGAGATATACTGCTATACAACTATATCAACCTATACCACTGCCCTGTATCCAATCTGTACAACTTCCCTATAATCAAACCGTACCTGAACTAAACATGTATCTACAAAAATACAACAGATACGAAACCTATAGTGATGTAGCCTGTGAATGTACATGCACTATCTGTTATGTAGCCCACATATGCCTTCTGAAACCAGGGTTTCCTTACACTTGAAAACTTTTGACTCTCTGTAACTTCTTTCACATAGATCTGTAACCTGTCACTGTATCCAGACTGTAATTGTACCCTGTGTATGCATCCTCATACATAAACTCTACTCAAGGAAAGTATGTCTCTCTCTAGTCATGTGCCATATAGGTATGTGTAATCATGAACAAGTATAATATCCCTCACATGATCTTAGTCATCAACCCCTTTTTGATATTCAATTTCTCAATACATCAATAAATACAAGATCTCAACCATGTACCATAAAAACTCTAAGACATATGCCAAGAAATACAAGATGTTCCCCAACAAGAAGTATCAATGATAAATATACCAACATTGTATTTTTGTAGATCTAACTTATACAGAATATCCTGTGTAGCCACTAGTCTCTCTAGGGAGAATCCTCAAATCTCCATTTCCATTCCTCATGCATACATCAAAATCCAACTATTCATAGCAATAAGACATACATTTTGAACCAATGGATGGATCTGATGTATCTGAGCACTCTAGACCTTCCTGGGAGCTTGATCTCAGAATCTAGAGCCTCTGCACCTGCATCTTCTCAAGTTTCATGGCTTTATAAACATGTACTCACCCTATACACAGCCATCCCACATATATACGCTCCCTACACACAGACAACCCTCATATTGTACACTACCTATACATAGACAACCTGCATATGCCTTAGAAAATGGGATTTTCTATAAATCCGAGAATTTCGCCGTCAACCCTTCGTGCTACCTCATACGTTTGCCAGTTCAGATGTATCCACAAGTATTTACAAGAAACTTTACACAAGAAAATAGATATACAAAATGTACAAGTGTGTTTTTATGAGTGAGCTTTGTCTCTTATTTATATCTTCATGTAGCCTTACACTTTCCTTATTTTATGGCTTCTTCATTTAAAATAATTTATTTTTGCAAAGCACTTTGACTCTTGGGGGCTTCTATAAGACTCATGAGGGTTCTCCAACTTCATATGGTCATAACTCTCTAACCGTGAGGATTTATGTGACATTCCACATACCAACGGAAACAACATGACAAGCACTATCCATATAGGATATTTTCCCTGACAAATTCACTGTCCTTCAACTCATTATTCCAAAATTAAGCATGGGTTCTCTTACTCTGCAAAGCATCTTCCCATGAGGGCTTTCACCATAAGGGGACCACTTTGGAGTTCATCCATATTTACTTCTTATCAACCATGAAAAAACAATAATTAGTCATCTTTACACCAAACAATACTGGGTCCATTACCCAAACCTTTGTTCTACGGGGCTTTCTTCAAGGGTTGACATCAATGACAACCAACCTTAATCAACAATCTCCCCCTTTGGCATTGATGGAAACACTCTAATGAAACACTGAAATCATATCACTCATGCTCCCCCTGGAACCATGCCTCTGTCATCTACATCTCCCCTTGGAACCATGCCTATGTCCTCTGCATCTGATAAATCTCTCCCCCTTTTTCATCAATGGAAAATGTATCTTTCCTTCCATGGTTGCTCCCCGTGACTGAACTGTCCTGTTGTGGTGCTTCCTCATGTAAATCTAAGAAATATAAGATAAGCATTCAAAAAACATTAAAAAAGCATTCATTTTGGAGTAGAAATAACTCCAAGTCTTTGGTGAAGATATTCAAAGGCTTCCCATGGAAGTGGTTTTGTAAATATATCTGTCGCTTTTTATTTTGTGCCCACATACTCAACTCTGTTATTCTTTTCTGCAACCTGCTCCCGTAAAAAAATGATACTTGATTGGAATGTGCTTCATCTTGGAGTGCATCAACAGGTTTTTTGAGATACTTATGGCGCTTGTATTATCACAATAGATTGGAATGGGCTCATCATACTCAACCTGTATATCTGTCAGAGTTTGTTTCATCCAAAGAACCTGTGTACAACATGATGTTGCTGCAAAATACTCTGCCTCAGCTGTAGATAAAGATATTGATGATTGTTTCTTGCTTAGCCATGATACTAAACACTCACCCACATAGAACGCTGCTCCACTGGTGCTTCGTGAGTCATCAATACAACCTACCCAATTTTCATCTGTGTACGCAATAAGTGATAGATCCTTTCCTTTTGGATACCATAATCCAAACTCTTATGTTCCTTTGAGATATCTGAAAATCCTCTTCACATCTAATACATGTGATTCCTTTGGTGCTGCTTGAAATCGTGCCACTTGTCCAACTTCCTGCATTACATCTAGTCTGGATGCTTTCACATATAGTAGGTTGCCAATAATTGACCTGTATTGCCTCTAATTTGTAGACTTCGAATCATCATCTTTGCTCAACTTGCAACTAGTTTGCATGGGAGTGATAACTGGTTTGCAATCTTCCATTCCGAACTTCTTTAGCATTTCTCTGATATACTTGGTTTGAGAAATAAAAATTCCTTGGTTTCTTTGACGTATTTGAAGTCCCAAAAAGAAGGATAGTTCTCCAAGTAACGACATTTCAAATTCATTTTGCATATCTTTTGCAAATTTCTGGCTTAACCTATCATCATCACTACCAAAAATGATATCATCAACATAAACTTCAATTAATAAAATATTACCTTGACTTACCTTGATGTAGAGGTTGTTGTCTGCACTTCCTTTTCTGAACCCTGCTTACTGCAGATACTTATCCAGTCTGGAGTACCATGCTCTAGGAGCATGTTTTAGACCATACAAGGCCTTCTTTAATTTACATACATAGTATGTGTTCCCTGACAACTTAAATCCTTCTAGTTGTTCAATGTAGACTTCTTATTCAAGTTCCCCATTCAGAAAAGATGATTTTACGTCCATCTAATATACTTTAACATTTTTGGAGCATGCATAAGCTAAAAGTAAATGGATTGCTTCCATTCTGGCAACTGGGGAAAATGTCTCTTCAAAGTCGATTCCTTCAATCTGTGCATATCCTTTACATACCAATCTAACTTTGTTCATTGTAACCTATCCATATTCATTCAATTTATTCCTGAAAACCCATTTTGTGCCGATCACATTCTTATTCTTTGGTCTTGGAACCAATTCCCAAATGTATTTTTTCTCTATTTGATCCAATTCTTCATCTATGGCCTTATTCCAAAATTCATCCTTGCCGGCTTCTTCCAAACAGTTTGGTTCAATTGTAGATAAGAGTGCCAGGTGTGTTTGTTCTGGTGAATGTATTTTTCTTCTAGTCTCAACTCCTGCATATCTGTTCCCAATAATTTGATATGAATGATGATTCTTCTATACTCATTTACTGGGTGTCTTTGGAGACACTTGCTGAACTTTCTCTTCTACTTCTGACGGATTCTCTTCATCTTCCTCTTCTACTTTTTTTTCATCTTTTTCTTCGAAAAGTTGTTCCATTGATTTGTTTTCTTCTTCCTTTGATTATGGTCTGCCTGTTTCATAAATTGTTACGTTGATGCTTTCCACAACTTTGTTTAATCTTATATTGTAACACTTGTATGCTTTCATTTTACTTGAGTAACCAATAAGTATTCCTTTGTCCGCATGAGAGTCAAACTTTCTCATTCTGCCATCTTCTATTTTGATGTAGCATTTGCTTCCAAAAACTCTTAAGTGCTTCACATTTGTTGGTCTTCCTTTCCATATCTCGTAGGGAGTTTTATCAGTGTTGTTTATGAGCATTACTCTTTTTTGAATGTGAACTATTGTATGCACTGCATGTGTCCAAAATATATATGTCAATTTGGAATCCATTATCATTGTTCGAGCCATTTCCTATACTGTCCTGTTCTTTCTTTCAACAACTCCATTCTGTTGAGGTGTTCTAGCAACATAGAATTTCCTTTTTATTCCATGATTGTTGCCATAGTCTATAAATTCCTTTGAAGTGAAATCTCCTCCATTATCAGATCTCAAGCATTTGATTCTTGAATCCATCTCATTTTCAACCATTTCCTTGTAGATCTTGAAGTTTTCAAAAGATTCTGACTTGTTCTTGAGAAAGAAAACTACAATCATTCTTGTATAATCATCAACTTAATAACATAAAGTATCTCTCACATTTTAAGCCCTTTATTGTAGTTGGTCCAACTAGATCAGTATGCAGAATTTCCAGTGGTCTTGTTGTTGAATATTCCTTTGAT
This sequence comes from Picea engelmannii, assembly GCA_009831015.1. Taxonomy (NCBI): domain Eukaryota; kingdom Viridiplantae; phylum Streptophyta; class Pinopsida; order Pinales; family Pinaceae; genus Picea; species Picea engelmannii. The sequence continues at coordinate 19,216 of ML835880.1, read as the reverse complement.
TTGAACCTGGTCTTTGTTTGCTTTCCTTGTTGACAATGCTTGCATAAAGTGTTGGTTGGTTTCGTGATCTGGGGCATTTCTCTAACTGCTTCTCTTTTGTTGACTTTGACAA
>ML835880.1:0-10601 GCA_009831015.1 Picea engelmannii | reverse complement strand
TTGGATTACTGAGAGGGGGGGGGGGGTGAATCCGTAATAACGTAATTATAATCCTTTTTCTTCAAATGTTATATCAATGTAGAATTATTATCTAATAATGAGCAATAAGAAATAAAAAATCACACACATACACAATACACCAGTGTTTTTACGTGGAAACCCAAATCGGGAGAAAACCACAGAATGTTTTTTCTTATATGTCTTGAAGAATTCCATTCATTAGAAGCACCAACTTCCTTTGTTTTCCAGCTGCAACTGGAAGGAGGATCCAACCCCCTGGTTTCTCAAGATACAACATGAGGGAAGATTCAACTCCCTAATTCTCTGGATACAACCAGAAGGAGGCTACAACCCCCTATGTTCTTCGGCTACAACCGGAAGGTGGCTACAACCACCTATACTTGCCCTGTCAAACTAACCTGAAGTAGAAGTAGAATGATGGAACCACTGTCAACCTGTCACTCTGAGATATACTGATGTACAACTGTATCAACCTGTACCACTTCCCTATAAGCAATCTGTACAACTTCCATGTAATCAAACCGTACCTGAACTGAACATGTATCTACAAAAATACAATAGATACGCGGCCTATAGTGATGCAGTCTGCGTATGTATGCACCCTATCTGTTATGAAACCCACGCATGCCTTCTAAAACTAGGGTTTCCTTACACTTGAAAACTTTTGACCCTCTGTAACTTCTTTCACATAGATCTATAGCCTGTCACTATATCCAGACTGTAACTGTACCATGTGCATGCATCCTCATACATAACCTCTACTCAAGGAAAGTATGTCTCTCTCTAGTCATGTGCCATATAGGTATGTGTAATCATGAACAAGTATAATATCACTCACATGATATTATTCATCAACCCCTTTCTGATATTCAATTTCTTAATACATCAATAAATACAAGATCTCAACCATGTACCATAAAAACTCTTAGCCATATGCCAAGAAATACAAGATGTGCCTCAAAAAGAAGTATCAATGATAAATATATCATCACTGTATTTCTCTAGATCTAACTTATACAGAAGATCCCATGTAGCCACTAGTCTCTCTAGGGAGAATCCTCAAATCTCCATTGCCATTCCTCATGCATACATCAAAACCCAACTATTCATAGAAATAAGACATACATTTTGAACCAATGGATGGATATGATGTATCTGAGCACTCTAGACCTTCCTGGGAGCTTGATCTCAGAATCTAGAACCTTTGCACCTTCATCTTCTCAAGTTTCATGGCTTTATCAACATGTACTCACCCTATACACAACCAACCCGCGCACATACGCTCCCTATACACAGACAACCCGCGTACTGTACACACCCTATACACAAACAACTCACATATGCCTCAGAAAATGGGGTTTTCTGTAAATCCGATAATTTCTCCGTCAACCCTTCATGCTACCTTAGACATTCACCACTTCAGATGTATCCACAAGTATTTGCAAGAAGCTTTACACAAGAAAATAGATATACAAAATGTACAAGTGTTTTTTTATGAGTGAGCTTTGTCTCTTATTTATATCTTCATGTAGCCTTACACTTTCCTTATTTTAGGGCTTCTTCATTTAAAATAATTTCTTTTTGCAACGCACTTTGACTCTTGGGGGATTCTATAAGACTCATGAGGGTTCTCCAACTTCATATGGTCATAACTCTCTAACCGTAAGGAGTTATATGACGTTCCACATACCACCGGAAATGGCATGACAAGCACTATCCATCTAGGATATTTTCCCTGAAAAATTCATTGTCCTTCAACTCATTATTCCAGAATTAAGCACGGGTTCTCTTACTCCACAAATCATCTTCCCATGAGGGATTTCACCATAAGGGGACCACTTTGGAGTTCATCCATATTTACTTCTTATCAACCATGAAAAAACAATAATGAGTCATATTTACATCAAACAATCTTGGGTCCATTAACCAAACCTTTGTGCTACAGGGATTTCTTCAAGGGTTGACATCAATGATAACCAACCTTAATAAAAAATTGTTATATTGCAAGTATCTTTGAGCATCCTTGTATAAGCATTCACCATGGAAATGATAAAATATGGTTTTAACTAAGACATACATTCATATCAATTCACTTGGATACTTGTGTCATCAAAAATCACTGGATTTACAATTTAATTGGAGTATTTGTGTTAAATTATTTGCATGCTTAATCACTTCTTTCTCAAACAATGCAAGTTGGGTTCTTTTTTATAAAATTCATAAGTCAAAATCAAGCTAACAACATCCTCATAATTTTGCAACAAATTTAGCTTGTTTGACCATATGGTTTCCTCCCTAGACTAGGAGAGTTCCATTTTCTTTAGTTTGAAGAGTGGGGAAAGGCCCCTGAGGTGATAGTGGGTGTCTTTATTGAGAGTTTCCATTAGGATCTCTTGTTTAGGATAGGACATTTACTCCTAGGTGAGAGTTTGAGTGGTAACACAAATTATTCTCATGGAGTGGGAGCATGGAGAAGGCTCAACTGATAAATCCTAAGGGATTGTATTCATGTTGAGTTTTATTCATTAGAATGGATCGATGACCATTCCTCAAGGATAATATTGGTGTCTCTAGGTATCTAGTAGAAGGAATGATTGACCCTTCCTCAAGATTTTTTTTTTTTGTAAGGGATATCCCAATGAAGTGTTAGTTGATTCTTCCTCTAACATAGTATTCTCATCAAGGGTGAGTAGAGAATGGTTGAATAACCCTTTCTCAAGGATGTTGTTCACATCATGGGATATAAGTGAAAGGGTCGACCAACCCTTCTTCAAACATAATTTTATGTAAGGGTTATCCTAAGGAAGGGTCAATTGACCCTTTCTTAATGATTTTGTTGTTATGGAAGGGGATCATGGAGAAGGGCTGAAAGACCCTTATTTAAGCATATATTTCTCATAAGTGAGATCTTGGGGAAGGATTTGTCAACCCTTCCTCCAACATAATATTCTATTGGAGGGGGATCATGGAGAAGGGTCGATTGACACTTATTTAAGGATGGTATTCTCATGGAAGGGGATCATGGAGAAGGGTTAATTGATTCTTCCTCAATTATGGTATTCTAGTCGAGGGGTATCTAGTGGATGAGTTGGTCGACCATTCCTTAAGAAATTGTTTTTCGCAAGGGGGATCCTAAGGAAGGGTTATTGACCCTTCCTCTAGAATAATATTATCATGGAGTCTGAGCATTGAGATGGGTTGGTCAACCCTTCTGTTAGAACACTTAGAATTTTGAACTTTTATTCTTTTGTTTTTTCCTTTTAGAAATAAAATTTCACTAAAAAGAAAAAACTTAGGAAATTGCCTTTTAATTTAAAATAAATCCATTGGTCATTATACATAAATAAATCACTTATAAAAAACATTTCATTTAAAATATTTGATGCCTGACATTATTTTTTGAGCCTTAGAATCAATCTTAGGAATAACATCTTTTTGGCATCGTTACCGGGGAACGACGAAACAAAATCATTTTTTCCTGGGAGAACGACAAAGTTAAATTTTGGTCTTTGATGGTGAACAAATATTGAAACCTGATAAGGTTCACTTTATATTTCACCTGGCGACTCCATTGTAGGCAAAGCTGGCATTCGGTCGAAAAAATACTAGGAAAAACCCAGAAAAATAGACTATGCCAGTTTCGGATCTCGAAAAATTGTTGAAACCGAAGGGATATCTCAGAATTTTTTTTGCATCAGTAGGTAAGATATACCAACCTAGGGTTATGCAAGTTAATGTTAAAATTCCCACTAAACAACTAAGTCTTAAAGAAATATAAACAAGTTCATTTTGCAAAAGCATTAACACGTAGATCGGAAGTTAAATTAGAAACTCCAGAAGGAATTATTCCTGAAGTGAAATTTGAGATCATCTAGACCACCCCTATTTCATTGATAGATACTTTTACCAGCAAAAAAAGAATCCATTTCAATCCCTACTATCATTTGTACACAGTCGATTCTTTCTCTTCCCGAAGTAAAAGTTTATGTTTCCAAAAACCCTGAAGATTACTTTTTATACTGAGATTCATCCCCTATCACTTCTCCTATCTATACATATGGTAAATATGAGAAACCGAGTTCAATTTTTATTTTCCCCACTCATTTAGATATTCCATCTCCTTACGATCATCTTTCTGAACTTCGTTCACACCGTCCCAAAGCAGTCAAAAGTTTAGTAGATCAGTCTTTTGAAGTTTTTGATAATCTCCTATTTAGTCCTCTAATTCCATCTCCTATACTTTCAATGGTTGGTGTTGGTGCTGGAGGTGCCGAAGGTGCAGGGGTTGGTGGAAAATAAAATATACCAGTTCAACCCCCAAGGATCTTTCCCAAGGTCGCTTCTAGATATGCTCCCTTAGTTATTTCTTCCATCCTACATGATTTACCTGAAAATTACATGAAGAGCCTCCCTAAATTCACAGGTGAAGGGGATTTAACAGAAACAGAGCATATAGTCTTTTTTGAGCAATTCACTGATATTATTGGTATTGAGCACGAAGATGTTTATATGAGATTGTTAGTACAAAATTTTGAAGGACAAGTAAGAACTCGGTTCAGAGGACTTCCAGTGGAATCTATACCATCATATAATGATCTAGAAACTTCCTTATTAAGGCAATGGGGTGAGAAAAAATATCATCTATATTACTAAACCAAATTCATATCCTTCAGAAAGAAAACATCTGAATCGGTCCTAGAATTTATTCAAATATTTAATAAAATTTATCACAAGATCCCAGTTGAAGTTAAACCTTCTCAACTAGCTGCAAAAGTCACTTTTGCAGGGGCTTTTGATTCTTATTTCTCTCTGCTTTTGAGAGAAAGAAGATCCACTACTTTAGCAGGGATGCAAGATGATGCTATAGATATTGAATCTAATATGATGGAATCTGGAAAGTTGAAAACTAAAGTTGATATGGGAACAAGAGAACCCATCCATTTTAAAGAACATGGAGGGCCCTCTAGATTTGGAAAAAAATCTTCAGAGGAAAAAATGGATGAGATGGAAAAAATTATTAAATATTTATCAAACAAAATTTCCAGGATGGAAATGGAAAAATCTAAACCTGATCCATACGCGAGAAATCAATTCAGGAGAAATCCTAACATAAATCCTCAGATACAACAAAGACAAATAAAATATGAGGATCAAAAGATTCAAGCTCCTTTTAAAACTGAGAATCTTATACAGGGAGAAGAGGTCCAATATTATGACGAATTGGATGAAGATCTAAATAATCTTAGTGATGATGATCTTGAGCCTCACCTAACCAAACGGGATTATGATAAATCCTTGGATCTGGAATGTCTATTTAATGATGATGAAAATATCAACATTTTGGGAGACTCTACGTACAAAGGCCTCGTTGATTCAATAATGGTTGAACTCCAACATAAATATGATTTGAGGCCAAGAGAAAAAATATATATAAATACTCCACCAAAAAAGATTTTATCATGAAATAAAGCAAATGAGTAGCAGTTACAAAACCATCAACTAAAACACAAGTTGCTCGAGAAAAGCAAGTTGAAATGAAAGAAGTACAGACTAATAATCCAGGAAATAAAGAAGTCAAAGTTTAAACCACAAAAATTGAAAAACTAATTGGGAATTTCAATCTAGAAAACGAACTTAATAAAATTAAAATTCCAATGCCTTTGGTTGAACTTGCTAGAAATCCGATCTATAAAAAGAAAATCGCAAAAACAACAAATTTTTCTGATGATGAATGTCAAGTTGATGTTATCAATCTGCAGGATGAGAAACCTACAATCATGTTTAGACCACACATATAAAATAGTAAATATTATGTTGCTCATTTCTATATTACATTGATTGTGCATGATCATTTACTACACAATTGCATGTTAGACTCAGGAGTTTCGCATAACTTTATGCCTAAGATTATCATGGAGAAATTAGGGCTTCAAATTACCTGACCTTATCAAGATCTATACTCTTTTGATTCTAGAAAGGTTAAGTGTCTGGGTATGATTAAAGATTTAGTTGTAAATCTTGCTCAAGTTCTTGTGAAAAGTATTCTTATGGATGTGGTTGTTGGTGACGTTCCTACCAAGTATGGAATGCTTTTATCCAAATCTTGGGGTGCCAATATAGGAGGATTGGTCCAACTAGGTATGAAATATGCTACAATTCCAATTTTTGGTGGATAGTTTACTCGATTGTACAGAGAAACTAGACTGGATTATACTATAAGTGACCCCCAAAACCCTAATAACTACCCAGTCTATGTTTTTGATCAAGATCTAGGCAATTTTATATTATCCATAGATGATGATTTTGAAGAATGTATAGACGAATAAAATAAAAAAATAGAATTTTCAAAGAAAAATATAAATGTTAGAGACAGGATGTGGAAAATGTTCTTTGATGGTGCTTCATCTTGCAAAGGAGTAGGAGTTGGAGTTTTATTTGTGGCACCGGGTGATGAGTATTATATTCCTTTCTCTTATATATTACAATGGGATATTGATTATACCAATAATGTGTGTTAATACGAAGTTTTATCTTTAGGATTAGAAGTTGCAAGAAAACTTAAAATCAAACATTTAATAGTTTATGGTGATGCTGAGATAATTGTAAAACAAATAAAACATCAATACCAAGATAAGCATTCGATATTGAAGTCGTATAGAAATTGTGCTTGGGATCTCTTAGAGAATATCCTCTGGTCTTTTAACATCCACTCTATTCCCATAATGCAAAATCAACAAGCCGACTCTTTCGCCAAAGCTGTTGCAACATTCGTACCACCTATTTTTTTGAAGTTGAAGTATCATATTGAGATGAGACATAGACCTTCAATTCCAAACAATGTTCAACACTGGAAATTGTTTTAAGATGACGAACAAATCAAGCAATTCCTGGAAATGGTAGATGATTTTTCTGAGACCCACATTGATCAAGAAAATCATAATGATCCTACCTGGATTATGCAGGAAGGGGAATGTTAGGGTCATAATCCACACATAGGTAGAACAATATATTCATATGTAATAAAGGTCAATATTAATAAGGCCTTTCAATAAAATAGAATAAGGCGGATGTAAGAAGACCTAATAGAAGCTTCCGCTTCTAGAAGGATCTCCCTCTAGATGCTTCTTTGTATTATAAATAGGAGTCGAGGGTATGAGAACCCTACCTTGGATATTATTGTAATAGAGATCTACTCAACTAGAGGTTGCCCCCTTGAAGAGGCTCGTGAACATTACTTTCAGATTCAAAGTGCTATTTCTATTGTTATTCTTATATCATTTCAGTGTTATTGTGGTGAATGGTCTGGTTATATTGTTGTTATTCTTCCATCACTAGAATTTTATTTTTATTCTGCATACATTTTATATCTGGTATATTACAAGTGGTATCAGAGGACTTTCCTCGGCAAAAAGTGTGGGTTAAATTTATTTATTTTTCAGGGTAGAGATGTTTTTCGACGTCTTTAAGCCACAAAGATCTGTTGTTACGCGCATAAACTCACGGTTGAGGGATTCATACACGCAAGAAATACAAGTGGTACTTAAGCGCACATCTGTTGGCCACCCTTGTAACCCCTGTTGGTACACCTTCGCGTGGTAGCGCATCAGACACCACCTATGTACGGATCGACCTAGATTACCTGAAGCCCTCTTTAGATAAACTGATCGGTTGCTTGCTTGCTATAGTGTCACCAAGAACAACACTCGGGAAGATACTCTCTAGTACCTGGGTAGTCGGGTAGTACGGCTAAGGGTATGGTCTATCCTCCTTAGTTAGTGCCCTGAGATATTGGGCTGAGTACTACTGTTGGACCTCGCACATATATCAAAGAGCTATAACACAGGGCAAACCCTTGTCTGTAGAACCCTTGAATACCTAACCCTTGGGGACAGAAACATAAACAAATTAAAACAGATAAGATCTATTGTCACGCAACTGTGTTCGGGTTGCCAAGTAACTACACATTTCTTTCTGGTTAAGCATTTGGGCATTTCCTCTCTGCAGTATTCTTCAGAACGGAGTATAACTCCATTAAAAAAAAATATGGAAATTTTTTCACCATTATTTGAGACCTATTCCATTGGATTCATCTCTTCGCCATTATCACATTCATCCATATCGTTTTTCAGCAAATTTTTTTACCCAGCCCACCCCTTTTCAGTTTCCCCATCCTCATGGCCCATACTCGTAGCCAAGACTTGGAAGCTCGCTTCAACACCTTGCAATCTGGTTTCATTGAGACCCAACAAGAAGTGAAACAACTCAGTGCCATTGTTTCCTCCATCAATACAACCATGCAGTCCTCAATGGGGGAAATCAAACAAGACCTCGCCACCCATATTGAATCAGTCTTTTCAACACTTTGCACCAAACTACATATCCCTACAGATAACCCTTCCTCTTCCTCACCTCCACATACTAAAGGTAACCATTCATCTCATTCCCATATCTTGCAAAACCATCACTTTCAACGTGACCTACGCCTTCCGTGGGTGGATGTGACCAAATTTGATGGCTCAGACCCCATTGGTTGGGTAACCCAAATGGAACATTACTTCTCTTTATACAACATTACAGATGACTTGGCCAAACTCTGGTATGGTGTTCTCCATCTAGATCAAGAACATTGGCAATGGTGGCAATGGAGAAAACTTCTCGTCAAGGGTATATTGATTGGACACACTTTGTGGTAGAGATTTATGAACGATTTGACATTGACACCAACCATTTGGGTTGTTTGAAAAAGATGAAACAATTAGGAACAATGGAAGACTTTATAGTTGCCTTTGAGCACCTGTCTTTTAGAATATAGGGCATGTCTGATGCCTTTTTTCGAGAGTGTTTTATCAGCAGCCTCAAGGATGAAATTTGGGCCCATGTCCTCATGGATTGGCCTGAGAGTTGGGTGGAGGCTACCAAAAGAGATAAAGAATCACAACAGGTTGTATCTTCTCAAAACCGCAAACCCTCCTTTATCCCTCACCCTAAACCAATAAATCCCACTACCCCCTCTGCTCCACTAAAGATCCAAAAATTGACCAGGGTTGAAATGGCTGAATGCCAACTCAAAGGCCTTTGTTATAACTGTGATGAAAAATATTTCCCAGGCCACAAGTGTAAAGAACAAAATCTTTTTATGGCCATATCTAAGGATATTTCGGAAGAAGATGAAGAAATTCCCTCTGTGTCTGAGTCACCTGAATCGACTGAGATAACCCTTCCCTCAGACCCTCCCAAAGTAGAATCGGTCATTTCCCTCAATGCTCTCACTGGCTTCTCCACTCCCCAAACCCTCAATCTAATCGGTTACATCAAGCATCGGAAGGTCATCATTCTGGTTGATAGTGGCAGCACCCATAATTTTATTCATCGCCACATTGCCCAAGAAACTCATTGTTATATCCATGTCGTCAATAATTTCCAAATCATGATTGTCAATGGTGGTTCCATGAAATGTGGAGGGCGTTGTGAAAATGCGTGTCTCCAAATTTGTGACTACCACCTAAAATCCCATATGTTTTCTATCAACATGGGAGGTTATGACATTGTGTTGGGTGTATACTAGCTAAGGACTTTGGGTCCCATTCTCATGGATTTTAAAGACTTAACCATGCAATTCGACCAGGAGGTCCACCAATATAAGTTCCAAGGAATCACCGTCGTTTCACCTGAGATCATTATTTCCCATCACATGGAAAAGCTGCTAAAAAAGGATCATTCTGGTGTTATCGCCCAACTCCATGCCATACAAGCAACAGAGACACCCTTGGTACCGCAAGACCTCCAAGCCATCCTTTCTAAACATCAATCGGTCTTTTCCACTCCCCAAGGCCTCGCTCCTTCCCATGGTGTTCATGATCATTCCATTCCCCTTGTACCCGAAAGCCTTCCTCCCAATATCTGTCTGTATCGTCACCCCTTTTCCCAAAAAAATGAAATTGAGAAAATGGTCCAGGAACTCCTTAATGCAGGCATTATCAGCCCTAGTATGAGCCCCTACTCGTCTCATGTGGTCATGGTCCTGAAGAAATAAGGTTCTTGGAAAATGTGTCCTGACTTTCGTGCCCTCAATAAACTTACCATCAAAGACAAATTCCCCATTCCTGTCATTGATGACCTCCTGGATGAATTGAGTGGTGCCCAATTCTTCACTAAATTGGATCTTCATTCGGGATACCACCAGATATGTATAAAAGAGGCAGACATTCCCAAGACTTCCTTTAGAACTCATGAGGGCCACTATGAGTTTTTGTCCATGCCCTTTGGCTTGTGTAATTCCCCCTCCACCTTCCAAAGCCTCATGAATCATGTCTTCGTCTTTTTCTCCGCCATTTTGTCTTAGTTTTCTTTGATGATATCTTGATCTATAGAAAAACCTGGACATACCAGATTTCTCATGTGGATTGAGTTCTCAATCTACTCTCTCAGCACCAAATTTTCCTGAAACAGTCTAAATGTGCTTTTGGCGCCTCAGAAGTAGAATACTTGGGTCATTTGGTTGGCAAAGATGGTGTTAGGGTGGATCCTAAAAAGATTGAATCTATGCAAGACTGGCCTCACCCAAAGACTCTTAAGAGCTT
>ML835879.1:16104-30298 GCA_009831015.1 Picea engelmannii | reverse complement strand
AGTCAAGTTCTCGTTTCCAAGTTTTAATCCTGGACAAGAGAGTTACGTTAGGGGTTACTCTTCGTAGGAGTACTTTGAACGGAGCTTATGTGCAACTCGTGCATGAGCCCAATCAGGCCGAGTGTTGTAAAAATGCTCTGATACCACTTTGTCACATACCCACTACGCGAATCAAACTTTTTCGTTGATTTTTCAACAATCAGAATCCCCAAAGTCCTACGGGGCTTAGCGCAGGCTAGCTCTTTCCTTTTTCCACCTCCATATGATTGTAGTTCACGACTATGGGCCGAATCAGCACGACGTCTTTTCGCACTTCGCGACTCAGTGCTACCGAAATGTCGAGTCGCTCGACTCTGCAAACCCCGAAGCTTGAAACAGCGAAACGCCGAACCCCGACGGGGTTAGCGAGGGACAAGTTTCTCTCTTGGGGTCTTGTCTACGTGACCCTATACGGTGTCAACGCGCTTAAGCCAACCAAGAGCTTATCGGCTTTTCGCGATTCGGGGAATCGCGATACACGACTTCTACCTTTCCCCATTCAAATCCCTGAAACTTCTGAGGGCTCCAAAGTTTCCCTCCAAAGGGAGATCAATGGTCGTAAGCCTCCCCTGATCCAACGGTATGGATCCTTTCGGGGTTTCGGTACTCGGGAGTTTGAAATGCAACGACTCCAAGTCTCTTCGTCATTCAAATCTCCGAATTCCGATATGGAAAGTCGTGTAAGAGATCGAAGGCTCTTAGGAGCGTGGATCCAACGGTCCACGAGATTTTGGGTATCGAGATTTCGTGACTCGCGAAGGCAAGGTTTCTTGCATTTTGGTTCCCCGGATGCCGAAACGCCGAAATGTTGACCGGCAGCCACGTGCCCCTTCGATGGACGACGACGACCCTCAACCAAGATCGACGATCGTGGTCCTTTTGGGATGATCAACGATCACGATCAAATCCTGGATTTTCTCAATCTTAATCACACCTCACGCCATTTCGAGGCTTCGGTGATCGGAATTTCGCGACTCGCAAAGACAAGGGTTATTTGCCCTTTTGTTTTCCGGGTGCCGAAACGCCGAAGCGCTTACCAGCGGCCACGTGTGCTCTATAGATGGACGGTCCAGGCACTTCCATGGACCATGGGGTCTATGGTCCAGATTCCTTCATCTCTTGCAAGGGAAAAAGAAGGGGTCATGGCATTAATGCCTGTGTCTCTTTCTTAAATCAAATGGTCATTACAGACCCTGGGATCTTGTTCGTGCATTGCTTGCAAAGGCGAAGAGGGGTCGAGGAATTATCATCCACGTGTCCTCCCTCAGATGAACGGTCCTCATTGTTTCGCGATTTCGTGACTTACGACTCCCAGTGACGCAAATCCTTTGTCAACTCGAATATCCGGTATCCGAAATACTGATGGACTCTCGATATCCGCCACGTGTCCTCCACGGATGGACGACTCATATTGATTCCGGGATTTTCACTATGAAAATTCCCGACCTCATGTCATCGTGACTCCCGATTTCACGAATGTCAATATCCCGATGGCCACGCCTCTCGTCGGGACTTTCAACCTCCTGTTCATGAGGGCTTAACCCTCATCCATCTCTTAACAGATCCAACGGCCGTCGGGTTTTTCTAGCTAAGATCCAACGGCTCAGATCTGTCTCACGTCGCGCACTCTCCCACTACTTCATGGATGTGGAAAAATCAACGGTCCAGATGTTCTCATGGACCTTGGGGGTCTATGATCTCGATTTCCTTGCTATTCACAAAGATAGAGGAAAAGGGGCAAGGTATGTAACGCCCTTATTTCTTTCGTCAATCTAACGGTCGTGAATGACCATGGATCTTTCGATGGGATCTCGTTCGTCGATCGATACTTATCTCTACACTGCTACTTCGAGATTTTTAAGAGGGTCATTCCTCCTCGTACATGGTTGTTAAGATTTGCACATTCAAGTCCTCTTTCCAGGTTCTTGGTAAACCTTTCAAAGGAGGGAATCTCTGTGAAGAGATCTATTCTGGGGCATTCCTGGAGACCGATAAGGGAAAACAAATTCCCGAGAACGGACTGGAAGTCTGTCTTGGTTCGACTTATGCATAATTAAATTCATTTATCAACATAAGCCATGCGTGGCTTTTTCTGTTATAAGCATATATCTACCATTTCTTATCAAAACACTGCACATACATTCTTATAATGTAATCGTTCACAATTTCACAGTTTATGAGCATATATGTCATCATATGAATTTCAAGATGCAATATGTAAAACACTTATCAGAAATAACACCAGAAGTGAGTGCAACTGCTGAGAAGGGTGCTCGTTTCCACCCAACCGTAGGCTTAGTGACTCCCAACGGATTTACCACAAGCCACCCCTGAGCTGAGACCACGATGCTGTGAGACTGCGTCTCCGTTTGCCAGTGACCAGGAGCGAAGGTTGCAATCCTTCCTCTCTGCTATCACTCACTCTGCGTAATGCCAGAGTTCTCCCCCTCGCGTCTGCCCCCCAATCGCTTCTACCTTATGCCCTATCCTCTTGCGAGGTTGCGTGTGGCGCGATTACCCTCGCGCTGGTTTGGCCTGACGGCTCTACGGATGGGCGGTTCACCTCCCCATCCCTCATTAATCCATCTACCTACCAGCCTGCGAGACATTTAATTCGGGGCCAGCGAGCCTCTTTTGGTTCTCCGGGCCAGTGGAGTCCAAATACGGTATCAATTCTCGACGGAAGTTAATGCCACATTTCCAAGTGCCTTCCACCGCCATCGTGATCTCTTTTTCTGCACATCCCCTCTCAGCAGTCCTGCAATAAAATTCATAATGTTATTCACATTCATTGACCATTTCCTCAAGGTCCATTTACATCACATATTCACATTTATGAGTTTGCCATAGTTCTTGGCCAGTCCAGTTATTTTTTACAAACTGGGGGAAACAGGGTGTTACATTATCATGACAAATGCAACACTAAATGAATGGTGGGAAATTGATAAGATTATTAAACTTTTCTGTTTAGCTTCTGGCTTAGTGGTTAATATTCAAAAATCGACGATACTTCATGAAGGTCTCACAAATCAAGAACTGGATCCTTTCAAAGGTTTTTTACCTTTTTGTTTCACTGACCTGTCTGTTGGTTTCAAATATCTTGGGTACCATTTGAAAACAAGTTTACAAAGAATTGAAGATTGGAATTGGTTGCTTCAGAAATTTGAAAGAAAGATTGGAAACTGGTGTTATAGGTGGTTTTCTCTGGGAGGTCGACTTACCCTATTAAAATTTGTTTTAGAATCACAACCTATTTACTAGATGTCTCTTGAGATTATTCCTCTCACGGTTTTAAATAATCTGAGGAAAATCACGTTCAACTTCCTTTGGAAAAGTAACTCTGATTCAAAGTCCTTTCATCTTTGCAAATGGGAACATCTTACTTTACCTAAGTGTTATGGTGGATGGGGTTTAAGGAATCTAATTGATTTCAATAAGGCTTTAGCGACTCATACGCTTTGGAGGGTCCTTAAGAATGAAGGTATATGGCATAATATTATTGTGGATAAATACTTACCTCATTCGACTGTCAATAACTGGTTCATGTCTCCTTCCTTCATCTATTTAACGACTTCCAGATTCTGGAGGGGACTGTTGAAGACTACTCAGTGGATAACTCAATGGTTAAGTTGGTCTCCGAGAAGAGGTTAGCATATTGAGATCGACAAAGATCACATCCTGGGTATGGGGAATTTAGCTATCCTCTCTCCTTCACTTATTGAGGCTTTAAATGAGTGAAATATCTTTTTTCTTAGTCATATCAGATCTATTGTGGAGAATTAGTCAAACACTATGTGGCTCACAAATGAGGATTTAAACTTACACGAAGATTTGGGAAAGGAATGGAATTTATTCCGAAAAAATCTTATCGACTCTGGAGCTCTCATCCAAGACCAAGAAGACGAATTAATCTGGACCGGAGGTGACAACTCGGGTATCATGACAGTTAAGAACATTTATTTAGCCATGTTGTCTACAAAGGGAATACAAAAAATTAGAGGTTGGCGGAGGACATATTGGAAATGGAATCTTTAGATGAAAATAAAGTGTTTCCTTTGGTTAGTTGCCGAAAATAAAATTATGACATGGGAAAATTTAATGGCAAAAGGATGGGAAGGTCCTTCTAGATTCTATTTACGCAAATGTGAAACTGAAAATACTGACCATATCTTTATCCATTGTAATTTCATAAAATCTGTATGGGATTGTCTAACAACTATTTTGAATTCAAAGTTTTGCTGGAAAGGGAGAAACTTTACTGATTGTATGCAATCATGGGTAAATGAAAAAAAAGCCTCTGTATTGGTAGCAGCGCATACATATTGGTATATATGGATCGAAAGAAACCGAGCGATTTTTGAAGATTGGAATCCATCTATTCACTCTGTTATTCCAAAGATTCTCGGCCTCATAAGTTATGATCAGAAAGGTCCTACCATACCTCTCAATCGCTCTATTTTGATTCAATCAAGAAGGGATATGATTACTGCATGGTTCGATGGTGCGACTCAAGTAGATGGTCAAAACTGTGGATCAGGAGGCATTATAAAGAGCCCAAACATGACAGTTTACAAATGGTTGTTAAATTGCGGCACTGGTTCTAATAATAAATAAGAATTAATGGGAGTATGGGCTTCACTCAGATTGGCCATCCATCTTTCTATCCGGCGAATTCAAATCTTGGGTGACTCAAGAGTCTTTATTGACTGGTTAAACAACAAATCAAATTTCCATTCAAGCTATTTGGAAGGATGAAAAGACAGGGTTAAATTATTAATAAAGGATTTTCAGGATATCAGCTTTAACCATGTCTACAGGGAGTATAATTCGGAAGCAGACTTTCTATCAAAGCTGGCACTAAAGGAAACAAGCGACAAACTTATCTACTATCAGTGGGAAAATGGATTGGAAGGATCCAAAAATTATCTCGATCTTTACTAATTTCCATGTCTTTATTTCAGGTGCAAGTTCAGTATTTCGGGGTTCTGAACCCGGCTTTTGGTGATCCTTTTTGTTATTTCAGAAAAGGGAATGAATTTTTGATCTGTCCATTTTGATGAATCTAGAGTAGTCTTTTGTATCGGGATGTTTAAATCTCCCCGATTGTGGTATTTTGGGACATTTTGGTATAGGCTTTGCCCTATATCAATGAACTGATTTTTGTAAACAAATTATATCTCTTAATATAATTGGGAAAATTTTCGATAATTTAGAGGTATACTAGTATATAATATGTCTTTACTCTCTATAATTTTGTCATTTTAAGTTAATTTTTATTTTTAAAATAAATTAAAACTATAAATAAATAAAAATAACTGAACTTACTACATGATCCCAACAAATAAATAGCAAGAAGTTTTCTATCCGTTTAGGCTGCTACCATGGCTTCCTGATGGTACAGTTGATTTATCCATCTGTCGGATATGCCTTACTCATTCTCGTCACCATTGCTCCGGTGTCTGCCCTCATTATTACTGTCAAGGTACTTTTATATGAATAACATTCTTGTTGTCATTCCAAATAATTCCGATTTCTGATAGATAGCCCTTTGCTGCAGCAGCTGCAGAAGAAGAAGTTTCGTGGCCACATATTCATCAATGGCGGCCGAGAAACCCCGCGTGGGATGGATCGGAACTGGCGTAATGGGACAGGCGATGTGCGGTCACATTCTGTCGGCTGGTTACTCCGTCACAGTCTTCAACAGAACTCTGTCAAAAGCCCAAACCCTCTGCGACAGAGGGGCGATCATGGTGGACAGCCCCAAATCCGTTGCAGCCGAAAGCGACATAGTCTTCACAATCGTGGGTTACCCACAAGATGTCCGGGAAGTAATCATCGGGGAGAATGGAGTCCTGCAGGGGTTAAAACCCGGGGGCACAGTGGTCGATATGACCACAAGCGAACCCTCTCTAGCCCGCGAGATATTCGATTATGCAAAGCAAAGGGGCTGTGAATCAGTGGACGCCCCGGTGTCTGGTGGCGACAAGGGGGCTAAGGCAGGAGCCCTGGCGATCTTTGCAGGTGGGGAAGAAACCGTGGTGGAAGGGCTTAAGCCCCTTTTTGATTGCATGGGCAAGGTCACATACATGGGGGGGCCGGGGCTAGGGCAATGCACTAAGTTGGGTAACCAGATAACGATAGCTTCAACCATGGTTGGGCTGGTTGAGGGTATGGTCTATGCCCACAAGGCGGGTTTGGATGTTGAGATGTATATCAAAGCTATCTCTGCCGGTGCAGCTGGGTCTAGGTCTCTGGATTTGTATGCAGATAGGATTCTCAGGAGGGATTTTGATCCTGGGTTCTTTGTGAATCATTTTGTTAAGGACTTGGGTATCAGCCTCAGGGAGTGCCAGCAGATGGGTCTTTCGCTTCCGGGTCTTGCATTGGCTCAGCAACTTTACGTGTCCTTGAAAGCCCATGGTGAAGGTAATCTCGGCACTCAAGCTCTGGTTTTGGCTCTTGAACGCCTCAATAATGTGCAGCTCCCCAAAATCGGTTAGATTTTGGGTCATTAATTTATCCTTAAATGGCTGTTTTTAAGCATTTTTCTCAGTAATTCAATTCTCCAACAAGCAAAACGTTTCAATGACTTGCATTGCCTCAGAACCCTTTACAAAGCAGTCAGCAATAAGAAGATAATTTTATTTTAGTTTGGTGTTGTTAGAACTCAAGAGCTCGAACTCAAGACCAACTAGCTATGGATTTTACTAGGCTTGAGTTGAAGTCTAGTTTTCATGTTGGCCTTGAGCCCATGAGATATAGATTTGGTTACAGTGGTTATGTAACTGAGAAATATGGGCCTGTTGTTATATAAGTGATCACGAGTCCTTGAATCATCTAGCTCTCGTGTGGTCATTAGATCTGTCAAAACTTGTACATAGCTTTTTTAATCAATAGAGTCTATCTTCTTTCCTCTGCAAGTCTGATCAAATGGGTCTATATTCATAACTGCATATGTTTTTTTATGATGCCGCATTTGGTCTGAGTTAATAGGTTAAATAATACATTTGGATTGAGATATTTGGTGCAACATTCAAAGTCAACTGTTTTATCAGACCTCATACAGCTGTTTTTACATTTTAGTTGATAGGTTCTAACTTCTTTTTATATTTACAGATCTCTCTAGAGTCTCACAGAATTTTGCAGTGTACAATGTAGGGCAATGATATTTTAATGGCCCCTGTTTCTAGATATTTTGCTTGCAAATTTGGTCACGTATGCAGGGCACCTCATTGTCATCATTCATGTTGTGCTCATTCTCAATGTTTGATAGGTTACAGTATTGACCTTTTTTTTATCCCACGACGCCTTTGAGTTTTTCTGCCTGCTTATCTCATTGCTTTGATCACGAGAACTGTGTTCTACTTATTCTTCACACTTCTAAGGCTTGCAAGGTAATATGATTGAGCTATGCCGCTATTGATTATATCCATGAGATATTTTTTTTTTCTTTTGATTTTGTATGCTCATGTATCTTGGAACTTATATAATTTTTCATGATTAACATATCAAATCTAATTTAATTTCCTAAATTGAACATGCGAATGTCATGGAAAGCTGTTTAAAAAACATGGAAAAGTCTGGTTTGCTGTGGGGCAGTAAATTTCTTTATGCTGCAGGGATCGGCTATCTGTCGTTTTTGGTATCCTTTTTGAAGCTGTTATAAGTCTTGATTCTTTAGTGCCCTGGAGCAGTGTCATAGAACTGAAACGTGACATTGAGTCAGGCAGGGTCCGAAATCATCGACTTGAGAAAATTGAAAATCTCGGCAAAGAATCAACAAGCGATAAAAAAAAAAATGAAAAATTCATTTTTTTCAACCAAATTAAAGCATAAACTTAAAACAACACCATGGATGGAACACCAACCTTTCCCTTCCTTTGGAACCCTAAATTGAAGTTCTCCATCATGGAAACAAAATGTCCAAGTGAAAATGGGCAAAGAGAGCCCCAAATAGTGACTTGTAAATGTAAAATTCGTCCCTGTCAGCAGAAAAACCGGGAAAATATCAGCAGACTCATTTTCTTCCAATAAATTGTGAGTCTGTAGGTTTTTTCCAAGCAGGCCGATTTTTAGTCTAAGAGTACTCGTATCAGGAGACCTACGACACTGCCTTGAAGTTTCACTTCCCATTCATTTCTTGTGAAGTAGTGATTTCTCCTTCCAGTGAGAGCATATGAAACTGTTGAGTAGTTATCAGTCCTTGCAAATTTACCAGAGGATGGCTTGTTGCGAGTAATTTTACTTCCTATTGATAGTGGAATGTAATTCCTCAATAATTTCTTAGTATATCCCGTTTGAAGCTGTCATTGGTTTGCTCCAGATCTCTGTAGTCTAACCATGCTATTCCTCAATAATTTCTTACTATATTCCGTTTGAAGCTGTCATTGGTTTGCTCCAGATCTCTGTAGTCTAACCATGCTATATCTCAATACCTAAATACTTGCAATAATTCTTCTATTTCTGGTAAGTTTTCTTATTACCATTCAAGGTTATGATAGCAAATTTCCCCTTGTGATAACATAGCCACTTATTCTCCTTCATCTTTTTTTCTCTGATGAAATGCACATCTCTAAAAATCCACTGGGCACATCCCTTCATTCCGAGGATGGAACCTAGGGTAAACCAGCTGGTTGCAGTTTTGGCAACCTAACTCGGTGGGGACATTGAGTGAGGCCTATAATATGCACAGAGGCAGCCAGCCTGGGGACTTGATCTTGTGACCTCCTGCTTGTAATTCACACTACTCAACCACTCGAGCTAACCCACTGGGTTAATTTTCCTTCCTTTGTTACATAAGGCAATTAGATAATCATAAACTAACAAAACTATCTATAAACTTTGTAAATACACTGGATTGACCATTTGTTGTCAACTA
The DNA here is from genome assembly GCA_009831015.1 of Picea engelmannii. Lineage (NCBI taxonomy): Eukaryota > Viridiplantae > Streptophyta > Pinopsida > Pinales > Pinaceae > Picea > Picea engelmannii. Next base: position 21,381 of record ML835879.1, on the reverse strand, counting down.
AGGTTTGTAACCAGTACTTGTTAAGGTTAGTGGATGTTTGTAATCTTTGGCATGTTAATGTGGTTGGAAAAAGATTAATCACACGAGAGGTCCCTTCAATACTTGATAATGAGTTGGAAATACCCAATGACATCTGAATATGTTTTTCTTTCAAGCAAGCTGCCATTGGCCTCTATAACCTGTTTATTTATACATGCTTGTTTGTAATTTGACATCCATTTTTTCAAAAGTAGGTCGGCAATGCTAAGTTTATTTAATAGTTTTCTTTTGAACCCAGCATTTATGTTCGTAGAAGATTGAGAACTTTGTGTTTTTTCTTTCTTGTACAACTTTATTCACAATTTCATGCTTTGCAAGGTACACATTTTGGCATTGTTTGTACTTTAGCTAGATCTACTATTGAGATATTTTGTCCCATCTTCAAAGTTTTTATGTGGGAGCTAACTTATCTAGATAGAAATATCTTGGTTCCAATAAGCTTGGATTATTAAGCTCAATACTCCTACAAATGTTACCAAATAAAACGGGAACTTAGTAAGCCCCTAGCAAATAAGGTCTTTTTCGAGTTCAAAATAATGCTTATGTAGTTTGGAGTCTTATTTGACTATGGTTGTGGATCTTGCAATGATTTCTAGGGCTTACTGAACTAGTTTCCATGCCACTATATTTCAGAAAATGAAAATGCAACCATTTTGCACATTCAATGAACTCACGTTCTCTCATCAATTCATGGCTACTACTTGAGAACTCAAATTCTCTCATCAATTCCACGCTGTGGTATTGAGGACAACCAAGAGGGCTGGAAATGTAGTTTTAGTAACTAATTAATGATATAAGGAGCTTTTAGGTGTAAAAAAGTGTTGAAACTCTAAAGGATGATAAATAGCTTTAGGCTGGATCTTTGAGAAAAATCACCTTTTTTGACACTAAATGGGCTGACTACAAAACACCATTTTATGGTAAATAAAACTTGCTATATATTTTTAGAAGAAATATACAATGCAAGCTAGCTTCCATGAGGGCATTTATAAATTATATTGAGAAGGATGACCAGTGGTCATGAAGTTCTACTTAGGATTAGACCTCAAGCGCAAAGGCTTGAGAAACTATCTAGCCAATCCACTTTTGAGCTTAACATCTTGAATGACATCAATGATTACTTTTTTGCTTCTGCTATCTTGGTTGTGGTATCAATTAAAATATTGTCCTCAAAGTGACAAGTTTCCTTTGAAGTGTTTACATTTCGCATCTCTTGATCTTTCACCTTCCCTTGTGCAAAAGGCAAAGAGTGTTGTTTTCTTGACGTAGCCTTCTTTTGAGATTGTTAAGATAGTTTTGGTGTGTAGATTCCAATACCCTAAATGCCCTTCTGCAAACTCTGAGACTTTGGGCTTAACTTTCCTTGTGTTTCATCCATCAATGAATCTTTCCTCTTATAAAGCCTTTCCAAGCATCGACATTGCAAGTTCACTTTTAAGCTTTTCGACTTTAGGTTTAGCTTTGATGCAATAAATTTGTTTGTTGTCTTCTTTTTCTTTGAAGCTTGGGAGGGCTTGTTCTTTACTTCTTGCCATTTTGAGGGAGATGTTGCTCATTTTTATGGAGTTGAGGGCACTTGAGCCTCTGCAATCTAACGCTGAAACCATTGATTGTCTCTGTTTCTATGGGAATGTGTGTGTCAACCAATGTTTTAAAAGTAGGAATTGAACTGGAAATTAGTTGAGTGTTAGAGTGGACTTGGATATAAACCGGTTCACTAAAATAGTTATAAATATTGAAATTTTAATAAGAAAACAATTTAATGCCTTGCTTGGTAGTGGATCCCACAATTCAAGGGAATATTCTCATATTCCAAAGGCCACTTCCAAGAAAATCCAACCCTAGCTTCAAATTTATTGAAGTTGGAATTGATTTGCGTAAGTCTAAGTCCACACACAAGCTTTCATATGACAATTTAGTGTGCTATATTGGGATCTTTGAAGATAACAAGTAGGTTCCTAAAATATTTTCTACTTGTGAGAAGTTAACTCATGTGAAAACACCGAAGATAAGTTGACTCATACCCAAATAGTTGAAGGTGTTTTTTGAAAGGGGTCGAAACCTTATCCAAAGTTTCATAAAAGGTCTAGCTTGTCCCATAATCCAAGACTCCCTTCAAAAATTGAATCCCTATCTCAATGACTTGGAAAAATCTAGAAAGTATCCTCTTGGCAGACGCTGAATAGCAAGGTCATTTTGTGTCTTCAAGTTTTGTTGGATCCATTTGGATATCTTTTTAGTCAAATGCCCACGAACTTGCATATTAAGGCCTATCTTAGAAGATTTCCAAGATGTTTTGCAAGCAAATTTGGATTTAACACTCATTGATTCTTTTGTAAATTCAAATGTTTAGTTTGTTGGGCGTTAGAGATTTCTTGCATCCTTTAGTCTTCAACATCCTGTCTTGGATTCAATTTGTGAAGTGTTGGTCACTACGTCTTCAACAACCATTTATGCAAGTGTTTTGTCTCTACTTAGTTTGCCATAGGCTTCATCAGGTGAAAATTTGTGGTGTCTCACTCCCACCAGTTTTTTGGAATTGTATATGCATGAAAATGCTGTCCACCAATGAGAATCTAAATAAAGGGCTTAATATGTTGTAATATTGCCAAATTGATGATGATGATGATTAACATCCACTAAGACTGAATTGGTCTATTAGACCTTAATAAGTGATTACTTGCGATTTTTTAGAATTTTGTTTCTGTGCCCGAAAAACATTAAGAGAAGTTTTCCAATATCACCATAGTTTTGTTGATTTAAGAGGTTACCAAGGTTGGTAGTGTGACAAATATTTTGAATATGAGATCCAATTTGGGTATAGGCTGGATAATCTAAGAGAAAATGCTTTTAATCTTCAACCTTCTTAGTGTCACAAATGTGACACACTCTTTCATCCCATGGCGTTTTAGGAATTGATTAATGCCCATTTTCACTATGGAGCTCGTGAGAATTTGTTCTTATCTTAACAATGTTTATTTTTTTTCTTTACACTTGTTTATGTTTATTTTTTTCTCTACACTTGTCAAAACATATATATAATTTTGATATTCTAGATGTAATGATCCCAAGCCAAATTTTTTGCTTGGAATCACTAACTACCACTGATTTGTTGATGTGCGAGTGTTATTGAGTTATTAAATGCAATTATAACAGATTCATCCAACACATGAAGATCATAACACATTCAAGATATAAAGCATAAGCATAAATCTGACCTTTATTATAGAATCATGAATCATATACAATAGAATGGGTAGATCTGGAATAATCTTCAGATGGCTCCAATGCAAGACAAGTATGAGCTGCTACAAAATGCTCCCGCTGATACAATAAGCCTCCCAAAGGCTGAATAAGATATGAAGACCAATACATGCAGAAATGAATGCCAATGTCCCTCAACTGGAAAGTGCCACGCTCCACTAGAAGGATGAAACCCTCAATAAATCGGCCCAACTAAAGGAAGGCTCCAAACGAGTCCAAACTCGGCCAGATGATAGATCAGGATGATAGGATCACCCTCCTGAAGTCTCAAGCTCAACGTCCAAGGAAAACCCCCCCAAACTCTGAATCTTCTGCTAAAGCTGCGCCCTCCTGGATGGTTGAAACCCTTGGTGATTCGGCCTTGATGAGAAAAGCCTCCAAATGCCCTGAAACTCTCCCGGAATATAGATCGGGCTAAGAGAACCCTGTGGGTGAAGTTTCAGACCCAGATCTCAAGCGGATCTCTCTAGATACGAGAAATACAAAATGGTGGGACGTCCTCCTTGCCTCCAAATCGCCCCAGTCTGAATCTAAATGTCTGATGGTGATAACTCTTTGGAAAAGCACTCAAAATGATGATGGAGCACCTGCAAGTAAAACCCAACTGATGAAATGCCCAACGCTCCTCTTGATTGGCGAGATCAAACCCTTCTCTTCAAAATGGTGCACCCTTGCTGAAACTCCTCAAAACAATACGGCCCTATTATCTTCAAAAGCACTAGGAAGAGATGTGCTGAGAATATAATGGTGTGGAGGAATCTTTCATCCTCAAGACCAAGCTGTGGAACAAGGTGAGTGGATATTTCACCACTGAGTTGCTCACAAGGGTTTGTACAACAAAACCCCCAAACTGAATTCTCAAGAGCAATAACAAGCAATATGCCAAATCCAGAATGCCTAATAGGTGCGCCCTTGCCTCTTACTTATATTTTTCCTTCTAATCCTCTGTTGAGTTAAGTTAACTCCCAGGGTTAACTTCTATTCTTCTGTTGAGTTATCTTTCCCTCCTTTTTATCCTTTCCCTTTCTCAAGTCAACTTAAAAATATAACTTTAATCTAGTTGACCTCCCCCTTCAGTGTGAGACTATGACCAAGTAGGGGTGCCCAGGCCACTGAGTCTCCTCATCACCTCCCTAAGAGGTGGGGGACAAGACATTACACTAGATTATGGTTGATTACATCCTTATAATACTTTAAATTTCTTTTTTCCTAACTCTTTATCACACCACATTTTCTCCCTAAATTTTGATTTGATGATATTTTTAATAGTATCTTTATTTTGCAAAATGGTATTTTCCATGATTCCCCAATAGTTTAGCCAAGACTGGACATTTTTATGCCATCCTTGCTTGGGTCGATGGTGGTTAGTGTTAGCACTGAGAGTCACACTTAGACTGTTGTAAGTGCAAGCCCAATACCCATCAGAATATAAATTAATTAAATGGTTTGAGTAGGTGGATGAACAAGACTAGGAAAGAAAGGGAAAGGGCAATAAAATGTCTACAGAGGCATTCCATTGGGCATGGAGTCATAACATCGTACAGATAAAAGGCAATCAAATTGTATATCAGACAAAAAGATATATAATGATGAGTAGAAGCATGGTGAATATGACAACATGAAGAACATCCATTATACAAAGATCCTTTCTGCAATAGATACATATTTACTTAAACAATGAACAATGATTTAATGGGCAAGCTACAATAGATCCTCTGTTGTTCATGAATCCATCAATCAATGGCAACTATGATCCTCAAAACCTGCAATATGTTCAAGCAAGAAGATAACAAAGAAGTGGGAAAACAAAGAAGACAATCTGATAACAACTCTCATGAATCTTTAATGGCATAAAATGTCATTACAAACAGGCCCTCAGGCTTACAAATGAACAACTAAAACTGCTCCTCCAACTCTCTTTAGCCTCTCTTGGCTCACGAATCCAACCGCACTCTACTCTTGTACCATGAAATA
>ML835878.1:47843-64264 GCA_009831015.1 Picea engelmannii | reverse complement strand
GGGTATGCAAATGCAATTAATAAGACACACAATGGTAAGGTCCTTCGATGTAAGTTTAACGAGCCTAGAGAAGGTAAGCTCGGTGGTTTTTCATATTTAGAGAGTCTGAAAAAACATAAAAGGAGACTCCATTGGGGTACCTTTTTCTAAGATAGTCTAGTCGGTTCGAAAAAGGGGTAAACTAGCACCGACAAGACGTCTATTCAAAACCATTTTAACGAGTGTGATAAGGACAAGATCACTCAGCCATTTTTTCATTTTTAAGGAGTCTGAAAAAGGCTTAACTATCAACTCTGTCAGGAATGTTCTTCTGGACCAATTTAACGAGTGTGAAAGAATAAGGTCACTCGACAATCTTTTCAATTTTAGGGAGTCTGAAAAGAGCTTAAATTTAGTCCCTTAGGCCCAAAAAAGGGTTAAAATGATACCTGAGAGTACTCTTCTAGAGAACTGAAGTTCCATAAAGTATACCTTTGTTCGTACAGTTGACCATCCAGACCGAAAAAGGGGTAAACTATCGTCGGACAGACGTGACTTCAAATTTCAGTTTAATGAGCATGAAAGGCCACAAGATCGCTCGACAATCTTTTCATGTTTGGAGGGTCTGAAAAGGGCTTAAAAGAAGACCCTTTATATCTTTTGGGAGTCCCGAGGGTGAGGTCAAGAGTGAAAAGGAATCATGCAGATGAGGTTCAAACTCGTAATCAGGAAAAACAACAAGGATTCTCGAGCCTACAGTGACTAGAGACAGCATGGATACCATAATGCAACCAGGATCTACCTAGGGCATCCATGTTCCAGTAAGCTCTACCACCAAGTCGTGACACTTCTAAAGCAGCTATGATGGTTCTATGTCACAACCTGATGGGGTCGATCCTATGGCAAAGGAAATAGACAACGAGATACAAAAGTCAAGGTAGAAACCTAACCTACATGCTCAAGTTGATCCTCGGAAAAAAAATTCACGGACCATCGAAAATTACCCAAAACTCTAAAAAATGGTCCCGATACCCGATCGTATCCCTCCCATGCAACTCCTAAATCACTCTAAATGGTTTTTGGTTTAAATAAAATGATAAGGGAGGCCAAAAAAGTGACAAAATAAGGTCGAAAAGTCTATAAATAGAAGCTGGCAGCTCATTATCACCATTGTTGATTTGGAAATTGACTCTTGAGCCAAAAGACCCCCTTTGATAAAAGTGGTGATTCCGGGAACTACAGTGAACGAAATGAACTTCTGTCTGGACCAAGTAAGTACAAACTCTCCTATCTTGCATTTTAAGTCTTTCTTTTTATGTAATTTTTATGTTGTTTTTGTTATATATATCATTTTTTTTGTTACACCGGAGTATTTGACAGATATGTGTTCGTTGTGTGCAGATGTGGGACCATTGCGACCCGCTGACTATGCAAGGAACATGTGTCATCCTCGACTAGGGGCCGCCACAGGGGGACTAGCAGTAGCAGGAGATCTTCCACCGAGGAGGCTGAGAGGGTATTGAGACGAGTCGAGCGGAACTTTACTGCACTCACTCGCACGGTCCCTATGGCAGAGATTGAGGACCTGCCACCATCTATGTAACCTCATGTAGTGGGGGCACCACAGACGTGGGTCCAGTTGTTTCGGCGTTTAGCCAACGTTGTGGATCAGTATAGTAGGGCCCACGGGCCCTGACCTTAGTTAGACATTCCACGTGCCACGAGCACTACTTGTATATATTTTTTGAGGGCATAAGCCCCGTGACTCGTTAGTGGTCATATTTTTTAGGCGCTTGCGTCCATCTATGTACTCTGGTTACTTTATGATATTATATATGGATTTTTATGTCTTTTGTGTCTTATGGACCATGTGTGCAAAAAATGTATTTACATGTTTATGTGAATGTTCTTTCATATGTGTGCAAGATGCCAATCTAAAATTTGATTAGCTAGAGTATTTGTAACTTGGTTTAATCTCCTAGGAACATGAAAATATGTAATATAATCAAAGTTTTGTTCTAAGAGACGCACCCTAAGGAATCGTCGGTGTAAAGTTGGATCATGAACTTGGTATACTCTGTTTAACTGAGAGACAACCAGTTGAGCATCGAGATACACCCGGAGATGAGAGATACCAAATGACAAAGTGTCACGAAGCAACTCAATAACTACACTATACTCAACGACATTGTTTGTGGTATCACCTAATCATATACCTCCGGAAGATAATAACTGGCCTTGAGGTGTAAAGATTACCCAAGCTGCAGAGGAAAGCCTCCGAGTGTGTTGTCTAGCACCGTCTGCATACCCAATGAACACCTCGAAATCACTTGATATATGCCACAGTGACGAAAGATAACATTAACGACATGTCCATAACACTAAAGAAACTAGAAAGTAATAGTACAAAGACTATACATATGTTACAAAAAGTTACCCACAGTGACCTGCCTATGAGTAATACTTCTTGAGGTAGAGCCTATTTCTAGGCTCTTCCAAAGCATTCCCTTCAAAATCAACCACATGATAAGCACCCTTTTTTAAAACCTCTTTTATGATGAAAGGTTCGAACCACATGGGTTTGAATTTTCCTGCCCCCAGGGGGTCCTTATCTTGGTCATAGACCAGGACAAGGTCACCTTCAGAGAAAATCCGAGGATGAATAGACCTATCATACTGACACTTGACTTTATGTTTGTGAGCCTCGTTGGCTAGGGCCGCATCACGACATTTCTCATTGAGTTGCTCAAGGTATACTAACCGTTCTTCAAGTGGAGAAGTGTCTGGCAATAATTGTACTACCAACTTTAGGGACGGGATATGACATTTGATAGGCAAGACTGCTTCCAGCCCGTATATGAGTTGAAAAGGTGAGAAACCAGTTGCAGTCTTAACAGACGTTCGGTAGGCCCATAATTCTGAGTATAACATCAAATGCCAATTTGACTTGGCTGAGTTGATCATTTGTTGTAGAATGGTCTTAAGAGTTTTGTTTACAGCTTCCACCTGACCATTTGCTTGGGGTTAGTAGGGTGATGAATGTTCTTTCCCTAACCCAAGATTTGATGTTAACTCAGTCATCATATGGTTCTGAAAGTGACTTCCATGGTCAGTGACAATCTCCCTCGGTACGTCGAACCTTGCTATTATATGATTGAATAAAAAGAGAGTTGCAGTCTCTCCATCATCTTTAAACGTTGGCATAGCTTCAACCCACTTTGTGAAGTAGTCTACAACTACGATGATATAGCGGTTCCCCCTTGCTGAAGGAGGGTTTCATGTAGTGTAATCAATCCCCCACTTGGTGAAGGGACCAATTGTGATGACAGGAAACATGGGAGCGGGATGAGCCCTCATCTTCCGAGAGAAAATTTGGCACGGGTGGCACTTCTTGACCGATTCAATACAATATTTGATAAGTGTCGACCAAAAGTAACCTGCTCATAGAATCTTTTGGGTTGTTTCCAACCTAGAAAAATGACCGCCACAAGATCTGGTATGGCAATCGTTAAGCACGATAATTGCTTCTTTGTGAGTGAGACATAGGCGTAGGATGCAGTCTACACCTCTCTGATACAATGTATCATCGAGTATGAGATCATTCTTAGCCTGATGGAGTATGCGTCGACACTCATCATGAGAAGCAGTGGTGGGGCACTTCAAAGTCTGGAGATAGATAAGTATATCTCCATACCAAGGATCCGAATAGGTGATCAAAAACATATCTCCTCTGATAGGAGACTCTTCGGGCATAAGATCACCTGACTCAACCGGAAGTTCCGAAATAAGTTTTGCGAAGACCAGTGACTTTTTGGATTTCGCTGAAACGAAATCTAAGTCAAACTCTTGGAGGATGACTATCCATCTACTGAACTTTTCACCTATTACCCTTCATGTCAACATGTACTGAAATGGATTCACGACAACAATGACGGTGGTCTTGCGAAACAGAACATAATGAACGAACCGTTGAACAACATGACCTGCTGCCAACGCAAGTTTTTCGATATGAGAATAATTGAGTTCTGGTCCTATGAGGCCTCGGCTCAGGTAATAGATGACATACTTTAAGAACAAGTCATCTTCCTGAACTAAGACCATGCCAATGGTTGACTCTACTACAGCCAGATATAATAAGAAATCCTTGTTATAGTTAGGTGGTCGGAGCAGAGGGGCAGTTGTGAGTGCATGTTTCAATGCGGTGAAAGAGTGTTGAGCGGCATCGTCCCAATAAAAAGGAATGCCTTTTTTAAGTAAGCGCATAAATCCCTTGGTGATATCGACATAGTTAGCGATGAAGCGTCTTAGAAAATTTGCCTTGCCCTGTAGACTTTGAAGTTGAAGGATTGTGCGTGGGGGGGGCAACTGAATTATTGCCTCAACCTTGAGGGGATCAACCATGATCCCTGTTGTTGACACTTTGAAACCTAACAAACATCATGAAGTTACACAAAAGCTGCACTTGTTTGGATTCAAGCGAATCCGAAAGTAGTGACAATGCTCAAAGATAAGTCGGAGGTGTGTGGGATGATCCATTCTCTTGCGAGATCGAGATGCTAAATCATCTAAATAGGCCTCGACTATATGCTTGAGGTCATGGAAAGAAAAAGACATGGCCTGCTGAAAGGTGGCTCTAGCATTTTTGAGACCAAAAGGCATCTTACGATACGCGAATGTACCCCATGGACAGATGAATGTTGTTTTTTGCTGGTCTTCGGGTTTGATTTGTATTTGGTTATATCCCGAAAAACCATCCATGAAAGAGAAGGATTCACAACCCGCACATTCGTCAATTATCTAGTTGATGAATGGTGTGGGAAAATTATCCTTGGGACAGGCCTTGTTCAAATCACGGAAGTCTGTACATACACGAATTGTGCCTTGTTTTTTATTGACTGGCACAGGGTTTGACACCCATTGGGTCAAATGGATAGGATAGATAAAACCGGATTTTAGCAGTTTCTCAACCTCAACCTTGATGGTTGTTGCTTTCTTGGGGTTAACTGGACGAAGCTTCTACTAGAAAAACTTGGTGTCTGGATACGTTGTGATTTCATGTTCAACTATTTTTGGATCGATGCCTGCCATTTCCTCATAAGACCAGGCAAAAACGTCGCAGAATTCTTTAAAAAGATCTGTGTAGATTTGAATCTCTCCGGGGGAGCAATCAGCTCCGACGAAAACATTCTCCATGATGCTAAGGTTTCGGGAGATATTGATCGGTAAGGTTTCAGCAATAGTTTCCATATTACCCTCAGCATAAACCTCATGTGTAGCTAAGGGATTAATAGGACAAGACCAATCTCCCGTGATAGTCAAGGTGAATTCTTCGGCTTCGATTCTGCTTAATTCTGGGAGGAAGTATGATCTGTGATGAAGATATTCCCAGGGTTTGTCTGAACTAGTCATTGCTTCAATTATAGCTTCATCAAAGGGAAAGACTAAGTCTAATGAATCAGTGTCAGCGAGAGAACTCTGAGCCCAAATAAGCTCTAGAAGTGGATCAAAATCTTGTGCAGGAGTTGGATCAGTGTTGGTTGAAGCTTGCTGGACTAAAGAGTATGCTACTTCAGTTGCGGACAAGGGCATGGACATGCCTGGGTGCTCTGTCCCATCCATCATGGTCGATGGAGAAGGAAGTATCCACGGATCATTGAAGTAAGTTGTGCGGAATGACGAAACTTGAAAAATCTCAACCCTATGGTGACTAGATATAAACTTGATATCACCTTGAGGGGGTAGGTAATCAAAGGTACCCATCAAAGATGGGAACAAACCAACCCCTACATTGACCACACCTGGCTGAGGATTATCAATCATCGGGACCGTGGATGCCCCCAATGAAGGGTCAGGTCTGGAGAAAGACAATTGATCGATGGTCACAATCCGGCCCTCATGTGGAAACAACAAGACCTGGAAAACTGTAGCAACCACAGCTTGCATGGCATAAGTCCAACTCCTCCCTAACAAGAGGTTATAGTCGAGGGGTGCATTGACTACCTCTACCTCGACACACACGGTCTTCCCTCCTAACTGCACTGGGAAAGAGGGAATGATACCATGTGGCTGGATCGAACGACCATCGAAAGCTGTAAGAAGAGTAGGTGACGGAGACAAAACAGGTTGGCCAATATCTTTCCAACATGCCAATGACATAACGCATGTCAAGGCGCCCTCATCAACCACCATTCGGAAGATATTCCAAGTAAAAAATTTTGTGGGATAAGCCACTACTATCTGAAACGCTACGTGGTAAGGCAGATGAGGTTTTAGGTCAGTTGTATCTAGCATGATTGTACCCAAATTACAAGTCTCAGTAGATCCTAAAGCGGTTAACAAGGCTTTCCTCTGGGAAGGGCAGCTTTGGATGACCTCCAAAGCAGACATCACACAAGGGGTTTGTGATAAATCTTCTACCACAGAATAATTATGGGCGGCCCTTGCGTTTGGGTTGTGAGAAACTTTTTTGAACGTGCCTTTGGGGATGTGTGTCATTGTTTCGCCCGACGTCTTCTCAATCTGTAGAGGAAGAGATGGGAGTTCGACTTCTTTTCCCTTCTCAGAAGTTCTTGGTTTACTATAGTCATGCGCTCTAGTTGATATAAAAGCATCACCCTTCACCATATATACATTCATGGATGCGGGGTTGTTCGAAGACGGAGAGGGTCCTTGGATGCCCCCTTCCGTGCTTGTAGAGGCTTGGGTTAGATTTTTCCCATGTTGAAATGGATTGGTTAACACAACAAGTTGTTGCTTCGTCACAAACTTTTGGGCTTCAGCAAGCCGAGGACATAGATGTGTTGGGTGTTCTTTCGTGCACAAGTTGCATGGATACCTCACCTTCTGTTTCTCAATGTTGTCCCTGCTAACATTATCGGTAGGTTTTTTATCCCCCTTACCCTTCTTTCATTGTTTTTTCTTTCCTTCAGGCTGCTGGGTGGCCTTTGGATTAGCCGATTGCACTATGTGTACATCCAATGTTTTGGTAGGGGGAGTAGCCAAATAAGTAGTTTGGTTGGCCGATGTGTGTTGTATAGACAACTACTGCAACTGCTTTGTCAATTGCTCAGTGGGCTTTGTTTGTGATGAACCAACAATACCATTGACATGTGGTCCAGTTCTCTGCCTTGTTTTATCAAGTATTGAGCGTGGCGCATCTAGAAAGATCTTGTATAATAAACAAGACTGAGAATAGATTAGCTCAAGTTGTTGAGCTCTCATGATGGCGTCTTCTTCGGAAAATACTCATGATATCGTGACATCTTTGGATAACTGTGGGACCAAAGACTTAAAGAACCACTCGAGCAGGAATGCTAGTGGGACTGGTACCTTAATTAAACTCTTTTAGCGTCTCCATTCTCGGATGTGATCGAAGATATGGTCCACTTTTGTTTGTGAGAAATTGGCCAGTAATTCGGTGCCAGCGTCGTATCTCACAGGTAACTAGAAATGATTTAGAAAATCCATTGCCAATTCACTGAAGGAAGAGTATCTTGAGCGATCGACCTCAATGTACCATTTCGCGGCCCTCCCAATGAGAGTACGTTGAAACAATCACAACTGTACGGAGTCATCTTTCAACGAGTTAGATAAGCACCAAAGATGGAAGGTAGTCACATGATCTCCTGGATCTTCGTTAGGCTTGGCTTCAAACTTTGGGATGTCCAAAGGCAACTTCATCAACATAGGAGGCTAACGCGGATCATGACAGATAGGTTCATTCAACAACCTTGTCAAGTCTAGCAAATGCAAAGTTTCCAGGAAAGGTAGTTTGGGTTGTTGGTGATAACCTAGGGAAAAGGGACCCGGAGTTTGACTGGCACCAGGTTTCCAAGAAAAGTTTGGCTGCTGGCCCGGATTCTGGTAAAAACCATGGCCATGGCCAGCGTATGTATTTTGCGTGTGAGGAGACATCATCAGCTGATTTCCAAAATAGGACATAGATGGTTGGGCATGCATTACATTCGAAGGACTTTGGGAAGGGGTGCCCCATGTCGGTCCCGTGGGGATAGGCATAGTACTTTTTCTGGGGTTCCATTGATTATGAAAATAATTACCCTAGATCGGCATTCCTGATGAGGGAACATATCCCTGCCAAGAATTCCAAGGCCCTGATGCAAAAGAAGTTCCTGGGTGTGCCCCCTGTGCAGGAATATTACCCTGCATAGGAATAGGTTGTCCGAAATCGGGGTTTCCCCCAGTTGGGAAAGTAGCTGACGAGAAGGCGTTGTTACCGAACGCACCAAACAAAGAAAACAGTGTCGAACCTACCAGCATATTATGCGAAGGTGGTCCTTGACTCCCTGCTCCAAGTAAACTATGGTGTGCAGGTGGCCCGACGGATTGTTGATGCGTGTCGTCGAGCGAAGGGGACGAAGGAGGTATATGACCTCCCCCGTAAGGAAAAGCATTAAAAGGAGCAGGAGTGCCCCCCATGTGTCCTTGCAGAGGAGCGTTAAAGCTCCCTGCCCCCAGACCTGAAGTCTATGAAGTGGAGTAGGAAAGTACAGGACTTGTACTTGAACTAGGCATCTCGTATGAGAACGGAGGGCCTATCGCACTTGGTGTGAAAGGGGTTCTGGCCACCGCCAAAGACAGGATCGGACCACTGTGCGATGTAGAGGTGGTCGAGACCATGGTGGCTCGGACCAGTGATGGTGGGTTAGGAGGTGGAAACTCTCTTGTGGTGACAGCCGTAGTGGGAATTGAAGAACTCCCAGAAGGAGTAACAACATTTGTTTCCATTGCTGCGTGCGACATTGTCTAGCACTCGTAAGGATGAATCAGTATGATGGTGGGTGTCGAAAGATCAATGGTTGGGTTTTCAACTAGACCAAGATTTTTCACTCCAAGGTCTAAAATGGTCGATTCCTCCGGATATTGGTCGGGCACAATTTCTTGTGACCCAGTCGCTTCAAAAGACCCTTGTTGGTATAGCTTTCGCCTAAGTGGTGGTGGGGTGGCTCCAGTGTAACCGACGGCAGGCCAAGAATCCTTCGTGACCGACGGAGCTTGTGATCCTCCACTATGTGAGAAGATAAAAGATACTCTAGGGTGTTCTAGTCGTTCAAAAACAACACACACTAAAAAAGTCCCTATAAAATAAGATAGGAAAACACTAGATTAATTGGAAGAACAGTTACAACAACCAACACTAGAGAAACTTATCGGTGCAAGTCCAACTCGAACACGGAAGCACCCTCCGGGTATACTCTGCAAAGCATGGCCCAATGTCTATCCTAGGTACCGTGGTATAACCCCGCAATCACCTGTGTATGTCCCTAAAAAAGATAGGCAACTAGGTTGCCAGCGTGCGAACAGTCACCAGGCGGGTACAGTCGAAAGTCGGGTAGACCACAATGAGCAGGGTATCAAGCCCAAAACATGTCAAGGGTATCAAGAGTAAGTGGTCTGGAAGAAAACTGAGGACCTTGAATGGATTCAAGACCCACAAAGCTCCATGGCAAATGCAATCGACGGAATCCCAAGACAAGCCCTCTATATGTGTTCTCCACTACGATTGGTCTAGCTTTGGAGGGGTTATCTCCGCTACCTTTCCGCACGTGACCTCGTGTTTATCCCCTATGTTAGAGGGGGGTCCCGGATAACTTTAATGATATTGGACTTGGACACTCCCTAACTCAGACTCCAATGTTTGATTTTAATGGCCTTGAAGAGTTTCCTCTCCAACCTAATCCAAGACCCTAATCCTAAACTAGTTGGTTAACCCTACAAACATAAAAGTCTAATGAATTTTAGATTTAGAATTAATTTTATGGTTTGTCTTATGTCAAAGGGTATGAAAGTGAAACTAGTGATGTTTGAAAGACGAAAGTAAAAATGAACAAAAAGTTGGAAACAAAAACCTTCACTTAACGCAAATTTTCAACAACTTTTCAACAATTTTTTTTTTTTTTAAATTTCTAAGATCTTTTGAACAACAAACTCAAAGCAGGATTTCACTCGGCTACGACCTACTTAAGATCTAAGTAAACTATTAAGAACTTATGAAAGCAAAGACTTTTCCCTGGTTACTAATGCAAAACAACACTTTTCAACCAAACAAAGAAATGAAAGATTTATTTTTTTTGAATGCTCACAAAGAAAAAAGGAAAAATATAAACAAGTCAAAAAACCAAGAAAAATTTCTATCCTAATCGCAGATCACAAAGAATCACTTCAAGAAATCACACACTAGCAACTTAAAAAAGGACTCTCACACTTGTCTAAAAACCCTAAAGAAAACTTTCATGAAAACTTTTAAATGAAAAAAGAAAGCTATGGCTGAGATCAAACCTAAGCTATTGACTGCTAGGACAAAGATTCAAAAACCTGAGAGGTATAACTCTTGTCAAGGGAAAGGATGACTGCCTCACCCTCAACAAAAACTATCCTGCACAAGCACACTACTGACAATTCAACAGCAAGCGTGTGCACGCGAGCTGTGTAGAGCTAGAGGGTGTGTACATGCGTGCTGGCCTTATACAGGCCATGTGTATCTCTAAAACTCTAAAACAAATAAAAACAGACAATCCAAACCAGGAAGAGACCACTGATATTGAGAACCAGGATCTCGTGAAGGCTTAGACACTTTCTTTAATAGAAAAAAGAAAACAATGTAAGGAAAAAATTCATAAAACAAACCAATCTGAGATGAACCCTAGGCTATAGACTGCAAACAACCAAGATTAGAAAGAGTTACAGAAAAAACCTGAGATTGACTGATTATGATAGGGAAGAGGATGACTGCCTCAAAAAAAAATTGGAATCATACATGCTATTGTTACTTCTTCAGCTAGCGTTTACACGCGGGCTATAAGAAAGTAGGGCACGGGTACACGCGTGCAGACCTTATGTAGGCCACATGTACCTCTATGGGTCTAAAAAAAAACACATTCAAGCAAAGAAAAAAAGATAGATGGTATGGAAGACCAGAATCTTTGTTAGCTCAGACTTTGCAGAAACTTCAAAAAACAGGAAAGAAAACCAACCTTTTAAAAATACCCAAAAATATTCCCAGGAACCCTAGAGACTTCCCCAGTATGGTTGCCAATTCTGTTGTGGTGGGAAATCCCCTTACGGACTAGCATTTAGGGTTATATTATGCATGCAGATAAGACCAAAAGAATCCTACTTTCTATCATCGTCCCATACCTAATCCCCATTTCTTTTAAGAAAATACATGGTTAAACGAACATACCTTGTTCAGGACGTTCGATGTCGATCCTTCTTCATGCTTGATCACTTGTTAGCAGCTATCCTCTCAAGACTGACCTGCGTATAAAACAAGCAACAAACTCTACATGCATTTGTTCTACAGATTAATGGGTTAGGGATTCAAACATATATTCACTAAACTATGAAGAACTCATGTAGTGGGACGGGAAAAGAATTTCTTTATTATTAACTTTAATGAATCAACTTACAATGTCGAAACCGGCCACCGCTTTGCGAACCTGATCCTGGGCTCCTCTTCAAATGTCCTCCAACTTCTTTGCTTTGTATCTCTCTTTGCACAAGGATGGCTAAAGGGTTGTGACAATGGGAATGTGCAATTGGGTAGAGTTTCTTTACTATTATTCTCCTCTTCCAAATGGGACCCCTAACCCTTATTTTATAGGTTAGAAGAAGCTAGGTATTTGGACGAACCCTCGGCCATGCAGGGCCGGGAGTTTCAGTTAACTCACCCAAAGTTGTGTGTTCCGTCAGCAACTTTCCTTTTTTCGTGCTTTTGTAGATACACGCGGGCTGTTTTAGGTCAGCTAGCGTGTACACGCGTGCAGTAATGGAGTAGGCCGCGTGGGCCCTTATAAAAGAGGTTTTTTAAAGAGTTGTTCAGCAATGCTTTGGAAAAGAAGGGATCTGAGATGGCCTGATGCCAGGTAAGCATGTATGGTGCAAATTAGGGTTATAACAATGCTATGAAGGTGATCAGTATGAGAAGCCAACTGAAATGGAACTCATACCCTTGGTCTTGCGCTTCCCAATCTAGTTCGAGATAATTCACCAAGTACTTCACCCAATTCATTTGAATTCCTTCTGCGCACTTCCCTACGAGATCAAATATGAATCCAGTTACTTGGGTGGGCCAGTTCTTGCGGACTAGCTTGCCTGTGATCAGTTGACAGGAAAGGTGCCATGCACGTCTCTGAATAGAGGCTACCTTGTATCCTCAGGTGCCCTTCTCGACATCGCCATAGGTTTCTTTGATCTTCCCTGCTAGCGCTCTGTCTGTGGTCTTTCAAGGATAAAACTCTTGTGGGTCAGGGACCTACATGCTGAGTCCTGTGATTCGATTAATCAAGGTCGGATCCATTGTGACATGGTAGTTCAACCACAAGTAGCCTCTGTGATAGAAAAACAGAAGCAACTTTACGCATGCATTCACCTCTTGGTGCCTGCCAAAGTGCGAGATCTTCATGATATTCAACAATGTTGACTGTGCGAGGTTTTGGGTCCAAAACTATGGGACGATCTTCGAGTTTTTTCCCTTCGTCTTCGTTAGATACTTGTGCGGAGCGATCATACTGTAGACTTTCATGTCGTCGAGGTTGAAGTCTCTAAACTTCAACGCTGTGAGCTTGTCCTGATCAACACTAACTGCGCGCACCCCTTTCGGTAGGTACGCAGTGATCCCGGCATACTCGAATTCTCGGGGCACACTATCACGGTTGATTTCACCATGCAGAGGGGGTAGGTAAATGGGCAAGATGCTCGGAATCAGTTTATCATTCACAATATCATCCTTATGCTTTGTTCGCTTCTCATCGACCTGTCAGGACGGTCCATCTTGAGCAGTGGATGGAGAAGCTGCTACTCCTCTTGTCGATGATGCTTGGGCTCTGGTGGACATTCCTCTTTCCAACATGACTCTCTCATTCATTAAATCAAGGAGGACCTCTATGAAGGATTCTTCAACTGCGGTGAGCTCATTGGACATACGCGCTCAGGAAAAATAATCAGGGTCACGATGATCTCAGATACTGCACTAGGATGAAAAATCATATCACAATGACCACTGTATATAATCACTAGTTCTGTGGGCTTCGAATTCTCAGTTGGAAAAAGTGTTCTTTGGGCATGGCGCGACGAGCTAAATAAGAAATTCAGCAATGGTCTGCTTGCAATGGGTATGAAGCTTCTATTAACGTTGATTTGTCTGTTATGGCAAGTTCCAACAGTCTAGTGGCAATCCTTTAATGCTTTTATGTTCATTCGGGGTGGAAGTCGAATGGGTATATCGGTCCAACGACTATATTTCTTCGCCATGACGAAGTGCCAAAGGTCGTTGTTCTGATATCCCGACAAAGCTCAAATTCTGCAAGTTTTCTTTCTGCGATGTTCCATATGGAATCTCCTGTAACTTTTCAATCTTCACCCTCTTCTTACTTAACTTTCTAGCCTTCCTCCTAGTAATATTCAACTCGGTCTGTCTTTTTCCGTTCTGATTCCTATCTTCTTTTAGCATAGTCATTGCGCATTGTTGAGATTCTCTCCGGTATAATAAATCTTCTTTCTCTAGGACAAGTGCTTCAGTGTTCTGCAAGCCTTCTGACATTCTTTCAGCTTCGACATTGGGGTCTATAGTGTCAAGTAGCTTCGATCTATTCTTTTATTCTTCAATCAACTGTGCAATCTTCTTGGTCATAAAATATTTTAATTCTTGTTTCTTCTATTACAAAACTTTTGTTTCTTCCTTCCATCTAACTTGATCTCTGTCAATCCAAGGTTTTCCAAGTAACATAGTAAACAGGGCGTTGTCCTCAATAAATTTAATAATCTCAAAATATTCTTCAGTCGAAGTTCCATTAGCATTCGTAGATATTTGAGTGAGCCTTCCACATAGGTTTACCAATTTTCCTCTGAAGAGTCTTATTCATCCTAGTGAAGGGATCATGGAAGGCTTCCCTATAGCTTCCCACATTCTCTCAGTCATGATATTCATCTGTGTTTCCTCATCTAGAACACAATCAATGTCGAAGTCCCCTATCCTTACTTCGATGCATTCTTTTTCTTTAAATATCTCTGATAATCTGACATGTCGGTGTTTATTCAGGGTTTCTTTCATCTAAATTAATACTTTTTCTGATTCTTTATGAGGTTCTGCTATCTATGGAGATGCCTTAGGATTCAGATTCATTCCTTTGATCCTAGCAATCATTCTGGGGCAATATAATACTTCATGATCTAGAGCTT
Organism: Picea engelmannii; assembly: GCA_009831015.1. Taxonomy (NCBI): domain Eukaryota; kingdom Viridiplantae; phylum Streptophyta; class Pinopsida; order Pinales; family Pinaceae; genus Picea; species Picea engelmannii. The sequence continues at coordinate 50,089 of ML835878.1, read as the reverse complement.
TGCAACAAAGACAACTAGGTCCTCCACTAGGGCATTCCTTAGCTAGATGTCTCGGTTTTTTGCAACTGTAACAGAGGGTTAATCCTCTCTTTCTTGTAACTAATCCCTAACCTCTTCTATACTTCGCACCAGGATCATAGGGGCCAATCTACAACAAATTATTTCTAGGATCCTGCATCCATTTGTTAGTCCCAACATTCTTTCTATGCATAGGTATAACATATCTATCACTATTCTTATCAGATCTATTCATATCAAACCTTATTTCATCTAACAATGCCCTAGTTTTCAAGCTAGGACAAAATCTATCAAGAATACCTAGATCCATGTTCTAGAAACAATAAATTTCCACTTATCTTACTTCTACAGAGCACAAATCTTTCAGATATAGAACTTTCTTACCTTTATCAGAGCACAGAGCTTACAGATCTTACCTTTTCTTAATCATAAAAACCCACTTTTACCTTTCTTAGAGTACAACATGTTTAGATCTTGCTTCTTTTCTTCAATATCAACCTCTCTTCTTGCAGATCTGACCTCTTTCTTTCTTGGCACAAAGCTTCATAGGTCGAGTAGAACACTGCGCACTAGGGCAATAGATCGATGCACGAAGCTTTATTTGCACAAAGCTTCTTCTTCTCTAGTTCCCAACAATCACAGTTTCAGTACCCACAACAGAACCATTTGTTGGCACAGGGGTAGACCCAGGGTTCAACACTCAAGGACGCACCAACAAATCCCTAACTACTGACTCTTTCGGCAACACTTGCGAAGCGGATGAAGTCTCACCCGAGGTAGAGGCAGAGGTGGTTGCAAGACTCAGGTGTTTGCAACCTTAGCTGGGACATGTATCTGTGATTCTATCCTTATAGTGCACTTAGCATCGATTATTCATGAATATTCAACCCTTCTTATACTTCGCAGATAGCACAGAGCATAGCAGCATTCACGTAGATCTAAGATATTCTGGCACTTAGCAACAGTAAAATAGATCAGATCCAGTAGATCAACACTAAGCATCTTCATACACATCAGATCTAACATTCATACACATCTAAGAAGCACAAATCCTAGGTAGATCTATCTAAATATATCAAAGCACTTAGCAACGGAAGAGATAAATGCATCAAATTAAAGAACAAAGCATAATACCCATATTTGCATGGTTCACCCCCTCCCTGGGGCTACATCCACCAACTGTTCTTCTTTATTAGTGTCTTCAATCGGTTACAACACAAAGCCACTCAAAACCCTTACTTCGCACAGGACGGAAGATTTGCGCAGCTCACTAGATCCTTCTTCCTTGTACTTCAACACAAAGCCTTCTACAACCTCTTACAACAACTAGAACTTAGCTCTGCAAGCCTCATACAATCATGCATGGAACATTTACAATCCACATCCAATCACACAAATATAACTACTATAACTAATCCATCGGCCATTCTTTCATTTCCTAAGTATCTATTTATACATTACAAAAGTAGGCCTAAACGTGGGTAAACCCACGGGCCAACATCCCTTTCCCATTAAATTAACCCAAAACCCTAAAAGAGGCCCAAAAGTGGACCAATATCCCATTATCTTTGCTTCTCTTGGCGCTCCTTCTTCGACTAGCTGTCGAAGTCCCAAAATAGGTCAAAATGACCAAGGTTACCCCAAAACTTGGTCAAGGGCCAACAATTCTGCATATCCTTTGCAAATTTTTGGCTTAACTTGTCATCATCACTACCAAAAATAATATCATCAACATAAACTTCAATTAATAAAATATTACCTTGACCTACCTTGATGTATAGGTTGTTGTTTGCACTTCCTTTTCTGAACCCTGCATGTTGTAGATATTTATCCAGTCTAGAGTACCATGCTCTAGGAGCCTATTTTAGACTATACAAGGGCTTCTTTAATTTGCACACATAGTCTACATTCTCTAACAACTGAAATCCTTCTGGTTGTTCAATGTAGACTTCTTCTTCAAGTTCCCCTTTCAGAAAAGTTGATTTTACGTCCATCTGATACACTTTAATATTTTTGGAGCATGCATAAGCTAAAAGAAAATGGATTGCTTCCATTCTAGAAACTGGGGCAAATGTATCTTCAAATTTGATTCCTTCAATCTGTGCATATCCTTTACATACCAATCTATCTTTGTTCCTTGTAACCTTCCCATCTTCATTCAATTTATTCCTGAAAACCCATTTTGTGTCAATCACATTCTTATTCTTTGGTCTTGGAACCAATTCCCA